>JAHZMZ010003208.1:0-52060 GCA_027743805.1 Lepidocyrtoides sp. E14 | reverse complement strand
GACAAAGCCACCTATCTACAGTTTGCCGAGTTTATTCTTTAAAATATACGTGAACGGTGTATGTATGTATGTGTGCGTAAAAAATTCAGCAGGCAGGGTCGGTCTACCCAACCCATACTGTGCTGGCCATGCTATACCATGTTACTTACACGGTACTACCGTGACGGTTGTACTGTATTAAATAGAAAATATTGTTATCCACAACAGAGCATTTTTTATAGCCGAATAGTGTGCGCAGCATATGGATCGCAAATACTACAGGCGAGAAAATAAACAATGAGCAAATATAAACCCCAGCAGCTATTACTCTGTGAAACCGTTAAGATTCAAGAATGCTTGCGTGATGCGTAGTAGGGAATCCGGGGTAAATAACGTTATGTATGCAGATATTCACTTAGCAGTCCTCTTTTTGTGTTTATTAAAAGCGAATAATTGCCTGTAATGGTGTTACATAGGTTGATACAAACAGAACGTTTTTTAGACTCGAAGTTTGCTTTTGTTCAAGTGGAATAAGCGTCTCCTTCTTTGTTTTGGCAAGGAGTACCAAAAAGAAATGTGTGACAGAGAAACAATAGTTTATGACAAACACATACTTACCTTAGGCACTCAACTTTGCAAAGTGAACACTAGCACTGACGAAGCATTTTGTATCTATCAATTTTTTACCCAAGGAAACTCAATCAGTCCAGTTCCTTCTTCCAACTAATGACCAACAAAGTTGCTGGAGCTCGTTTTAACCCATTTTCGGTAGACTGTTGCAGTAATAAGGAGTTCCTTTTTTAATGAAAACCTCTATAGATTTTGCTTTGTAAACGCTTGATTGGAATTTTCACAAACTCAAATTTACAGTATAGTAGTAATATCTTCATTTTTAAATAAGAATTTATTAACAAATTGCTTTCTCTTGATGTGTACATACGTGGCTATTCATTTAGTACACACACTATCATGAAATGACTGTCTCATATGAAATGTTGTCTTGATTTTGATTGAATTTGAAAATGTTTAAATTTAAGCAATCAGTACCTTAAATAATTCATATAATATCTAGGCCACAAAAGTGGAAGCAGAATGAATGATTTTAACTGTTTGCTTGGTTCACGTTGCGTTTCCCATTAAAAAGCTCCGTTACCTTTATCAGCACAAATCACACTGTATAAGATTGGTTTGGGTTGGGTGTGGTGTATTCGTTCATTTGTTCCTCGTCTCCGTTTCCCATACCAGTTAGTATGTTATATTTAATTATTCTAGGTTCTATATAATATTAGCTGCCTACTATTCCTGTAACTTTCATTTCATCAAATTTATTATTGAGCCGACTGCATTTATGAGCTAAAACCTACCCATTACGAAGGTTTATTCCGTACACCGTAAATGCTGAGGTGAGCTCATGTTTTTGTTGTATCCCATCCATACTGCATGCATACAACATAACCTGCAAAAGGAGCAGACGAACACAAGTAACAAGTACAAAAAAGCATACAACCGTTCAATAAAATTGATCATTGACATTTAATGGCCCTACATAATATGTGTGTATATAGATATGTAGCAAAAGAAAGCATCGTGAAATACTCTACCGAATTTAAACGATATATTTATCTCTCTTGTTAAGAATAATTGATGCCTTATTTTTATGCTAAATGGTTCCGTTTCATTGGTTTAATTATGAAGCTAACACCTTCAATAGAGTACTAATATTTTATTATGAAGTTAACACCTTCAATAGAGTACTAATTAATATTTTATTAATAGCAACAGAACGCCTTTAACAGTGCCCCTCATGATCAAATGAATATATTTAGCCACTTTTAGCAAAGTAATTGTGTATAACCCAGAAAAGCTGACCAACACCGGACGTAAAGAAATTGCAACTCTCCTGATATAAGGCTTTTGAGCTCTTAATATCAATTGATTTTTCAACGTTTTTATCCAGATTAATGTCTTCTTATGGGTGAGTCCAGCAGCTTGAAGGAGTGATAGCCAAATAAATGTTCCGAAAAATGAGAATGCAAACAGGAAAAGAACCAGAGATATCCGTGGATGCATATCTCTACCCAGACTAATTAAAGAACAATTACAGGCTACAAAAGCAATTGTAGCCGCAGACTGATACCAAAACAGAAGATTATGGATGCACTGACTGCCTAAATAAAAGTTTAGATAAAAGCTGCGATAAGTTTTCAATGCGGAATTCAATTGTCGTAACTTGCTGTTTGTTGTGGGGAAACGTAAGAAGGGTGTTGCACCAAATCTGAAATAAGCATTCATGCAATACATTTTTTTAAAGTTAGCTTTATGCAAATTTAGATCTTTAAATCGGAAGAATTTTCCCAACAAACTTAAAAAATAATATGTACCTGCATTCTCGAAGTATTTGAAAGCACACTGAAATAGGAATGAGAAAAATTTGGACATGAAACAGAGCTAAACAAGTACAGATACAAACGCCCCCAAATATGCCAAAGATGTGACCGACGTATATTATTCCATCTACAAAGGTTCCTTTCAGTGCCCAATAGCCGTACATTTTTGACTCGGGAAATTCGATAAAATGATACACTTCCAGTGAAGGTATCACAATATAAGTAACACTGAAAAACTGGATGAGTGGATCGCAGGCCAACTTCCATGGCCTCATATCTCTCCGGACGTATGTTGCTGTAAACACGAAATATTATTTTTTTAAACAGACTCATTCCACAAAACGTTACTTTGCTCTACTCGAGTATTTATATCTCCTTACTTTCAATGTGCCTATGCAATCTTATCCATTCATTTATAAACGACAGGTACATTTCCAAGAAGCACCATAAATTTATATATAACATTGCTATCATTAGACTTCCCATCAAATAAACATACCGCACAAGCATATCCTCGATAACCACAAATTCCCTTCCATGAGTTTTGAAATCAAGCACGATATAATACAATAAATAAATTATGTATGATAATAATATTAAAGCACTGAATAGCATTCTTGATTTTCCTTGCCACGAACGAGTGGCTTGGTTTTTTTCCTTGGACCAGGAGAAAGGTAAGCCCATGGTCAGAGTACCGATAAGTAACGTTAGTTCAAAATGTTTCCAAGAAGTAGAACTCATACTTTATCTGCTTTCAGGCATCCCTTGTATTGCCTTACTGAATGGAAAGACGTACAAAAGTGAGTACAGTGCAACGGGGAGGTAAAATTGCTTTCTGCACAATTCGGTTTTCAATTTCGATTTATTTACATTGAAGCAAGGTGAAAAATACCTACAAGTCCCGATCCAAAGGACACTGTTTGTTATCAAAAAGTAATATTAAGCTCAGTATTCTACATCAGATCAATTAAATAGTTAATTTAACATTTTTGCTTGAGTAAATAATGCATTCTTGGAATAGGGTTTTCTAATGGAAATGTACATATGTGACATTTTATTTTAGATACAACTACAAACAGCAATCTAATTTGTAACTTTTTATTACTCTTTGTAATTAAAGGTGGAGTGGGAGTGAATATTACAATCTATACCAACTAAATGTCAAATAGCATTTTTTGGTGGCCAAATGAAGTACAATGCAATGATTATATTTAAATAAAAATGTGCATCGTGCATGTCGTCTTGCATAAGGAATAGGCTACTTTTATTTACAACAGTCATATATTTTCACAAAATGTTTTATTTCAAATACCAATATTAATTATTGTACAATATTTGAAGGATTTCTAATAAAATTACTAACTACCACGGCTCTCTTCAATTAGTTAAATATCAAATAGTGTATTTGAAATACATCTATTCGCAAATACATGCATTTTTACATCATTGATGATGACAGCTTGTTTCAGCATCTCAAGATACGCAAAAAATACCGTTCAGCACAGCTGTATAATTTGCAGTACTGCCGTTGCCATTTAAATTTTGAATTCAAGATTTGAAATGTCGAAATCAAATTATCACATTTAATCCCCCGATTAACTATTGCGGAGTTAAATGGGAACCCCGGAAAAATTGGGAAGCAATTAGAAAGCCATCCAATTTGCTTCATTTTTATAACATACAACTGTACTTGGTTGTGCACAAAACATCATTTTTTTCAATTACAAATAGTGATATGCATCACTATTTGTAATATTTCAAATAGTGATATGCATCACTATTTGTAATATTTCAAATGGTCAATTAAAATATCGTCATTTAAAAAAAATCTATTTGAAATACCAAATGTAAATAGACTATTTGGTATTTAAAATAGTGAAAATAAAATAAATTTTCAAATACCCTTCCCTGGCCTACTGATTAGATAAAAAGTTGTTCCACAAGGAAGCTCACAATTTAGTGGGATTTTTCCCCCAGGAATTGTGAAGTAACCTTCTAAATACATATTATGGAATAACAACATGAAGCTTTTTGTTCATCTAAACAACTTTAATAGCTAAGAAAGCAATGAAATCGCAGATGCGATAGTTAATGAGATCACGATGTTATCTGTCTGTCTGTGGACACGATAACTCAAAAACTACTGGACCGATCAATACCAAAATCTAGTATGCAAGTATTTCAGATCAATGCCT
Source organism: Lepidocyrtoides sp. E14 (assembly GCA_027743805.1). Taxonomy (NCBI): domain Eukaryota; kingdom Metazoa; phylum Arthropoda; class Collembola; order Entomobryomorpha; family Entomobryidae; genus Lepidocyrtoides; species Lepidocyrtoides sp. E14. The sequence continues at coordinate 47,499 of JAHZMZ010003208.1, read as the reverse complement.
TCTATGGAATCGATTTTCAAACAAAAAACCCGCCAACGTGAACGGTTAGTGGGGGTTTATGGTTCGAAAATTTTTCTTTACTGATATGCCGTGGCTTATCTTTAAATCATTACATCGCCGCTTTCGATAACTTCATCTCACAGTTTACACTGTTCTAGTCATGAATGAAAATTACACTGACAAGATTTCTTTTGATTCAGATTTTTTATTAAAAATATCACAATTGAAATTATGATTGGTAAATAAATCAAATGGATTCTTCGAGTTCATATTTGAATAGAAAACTTTAATCTATTCCGACGTTTCGACTCACTTCACATGAGTCCTCCTCAGGGAAGATTGAAATTGAAACTAGGATTTCTCTCATATTAATACAATTTTAAACTACAATTAGTTAACATTACCTTTATTGCAAATGTTTTTGTGATACTCTACTTGGTATGATTTTTTATGTACAATAGACCTTTCATTGTACCCCACATGATAAAATGAAGGAACTTGAGAACCCTGATTAGTGTCAGCACGAAAGCGTATGAGCATTTGATAGCAGCGGGGCGGAATGATTTTATAACCCTACGGTAATATTTGTTGTTCCGATTCCGAACTAACCATGGACTTTTCCTCCACAAATCAATCCATGTTTTAGTCGCTTTGAATAAATACCCAGCCGATAGCAATGCAATGGTCCAAAATGCAGTTGTCATAATTGACAGAGAAGTTAATAAAGCGCTGATTTTCCAACTTATACGATTCCACAGTGTAAAGAAGGCAACATTGCATGCCACAACTACGAAGCTAGCCAAATTTTGAACAATAAATAAGTACCAACTGGTACACTCATTTGCCCATGCAGACATCAATGTCAGCGTGCTATAAACTTTAATCATGGTATCTAACTGTCTTAAATCATTTTTTGTCTTGAATTTACCCCACGATGTCGGTCCATAAACGGGTTTGCATTCTTTTAAAACTTGAAAAAGTAAGGCAGCAGGGATAATTTGTATGAAAACAGTAAACAAGATAGTACTTGTATAAGCGATTACACATATACAAAGCCATACAACATGCGACGAGAGTATAATGAATGTGGTTGTAGCGTTTGTTGCCAACTTCATTTTAGTAAATATTTGAAATGTATACATTTTATTGTCGGTGAATTCCAGAAAATGAATGATTTGAAGGCAGGGAAGTATTATGTACAGAGAAAGTGTACAGAAGCGAATAATTGGCTCACAGTCATTTTGCCACGCAGGTCGACATTCGTTCCGGAGAAAGGAATCTTTGACAGAGGCGAAAGTTTGAAAAAATGCAGTAATTAATAACAAGACAACATGATTACGGAAATAATAATTCTTAGCTGTAATTTACCTCCATAGTGTCTGTACATGTAAACCCATGAATTTACATAGTAGATGACTTCATGTGACCAAAGATAAAGATTTAACATAAGAATTAGGATGATAAGCAGGAGAGCAACAATGACTGCACGGAATATTATATCACCCATGAGTTCTGGATTGGTGTAAAACAAATAGAAATCTGACTGGACACCGTGCACAATATACATGATGTATATTATAAGCTGACAAATTAGTAATAACAGCTTCGATTTTCCCTTTGGGTGAACTGTAAACTCTTGTCTTTCTTTAGAAAAAACAAACGGAACAGAAAACAATTGTCGTCCTAAAACAATGTTGACCCGGAAGTAGTTCCATGTCAAATCGGAGATCATTTTTATGCATGTATTTGTGAAATTTTATGCACTATATGTACGTATCTGAAAACATGACAGCATAACGCTTGGAATGTGCCAGTTTTATTCAGTTTTCATAATACATCTTTGCAAATTTGTTAACTTTTGTAAAAATTTCTTTGCGTTTAGGGAGACATAAATACTTTAATTCCAGAATATTGTTGTCACTTAAAACATTTGGCTACGCTATTTGTTTTTAGATTTGATGAAAATGTAGCTCGTGTCAATGCCATATATTCAAATTGAACTTAAACGTCTGCATTAAATCTGTAATACAAATATAAGTGAACGTTAGCACAACAATTTATTTAATTTTATTTCTTATTGAAAAACAAATTCCTTAATATAGTTCATACACTAGTTTTAATCATTTTAATGGTATTATTATACAGGCTGTGTATTTACAAGTAAAAATGTTTATCAAAACTGCACTTTAAGAGCACAGTCGATTTAGACATAATTGAATTGATATTTTTATTGTTTTTCATATTTAGCTCAATTGATGTAATCTTAATCAATATGGATTTCAAACAGGGAAATTTCTGTAATCTTTTTTTCATGTTCAGTAAGCCTTTATAGTTAATATTGATACAAATAATCAATCTTATTTGTGTAGATTGTAGATAAAACTTCCAGCGCAGCATATTTTCGTAAATAACATTATTAGTGATGATATCTTGTCAATGAATTCCCAGAAACGAGCCACTTTATTATTTGAACAAATTTAACTTTCAACTTTTGTAGAACACAAGCAATAATAGAAAATAACTAATAATTATTGTTATTTCATGTTTGTTCATGTGTTTCATGTCTAACAGTTGAAAGGAACTGCCTATGGCTCAGAAAAATAGCCAACTAACTGCTTTAATGGCTGAAATAAAGAAAAATTAGTTGTTGAAGAAGATAAATCGGATTGTATGGATGTCTTTTTTGTAGGAACTTTAAAAATTTATTCTCAATTATTATAAAAATTAGTTGATGTTTTAATGGTTTGTAGATACTCTGTGAATTGCAGTGTAATGAGTGGATAATATAGGATGAATAGTTTGCTAATATTTTAGATACTTTCCAGCCAACAAACAAATGAAGGACGAGCAAGGTCACGTTTTAGGAATACACAATGTACGTACTAATATAATAAAAGACACAATATATTCAAGAATGAGGGACAGTTTCTCTCGTTGGTAGAAATACAATTTTTATTATTTCAATTAATACTTAATGCATACAGTTCACTAGCATGCTTACTATAAATAGGTAAGTGATTATAGTTTTGCGAAAAATTCTTTTCATTAATTAGTGAACAATGTAACCAATATTGTTTACTTGATCTGCGTAACTGTAACATGTCTCTTCAAGTTCAATTTGCCTTTTAGTCGCATTTACATTTTCCCACCATATTGATAGAAATGCGATTAGCATAGACCATGAAAGAAAGAGTACTGCAAAAAAGAAGAAGTAATAACCATCTCTCAGGGACTGACAATTTGCAAGAATCTTCCAAATGCACCCCTGTTATTAATAAAATTAGTCGCAGTTGTAAAAAAAAGTTATTTATGATACATTGATTTAAAATCGGATCTTTTGACGTTGAGCCACATTAGTTATACAGTGTGCCATAACCTTTTGATACCCTGCATCCTTAACCGGTCCCCAAACAACTTTGGCTGTGTCTGAAATTACTTTGCGACATTTGAACTTTGATTTCTCGCTGTCCGTCGGCAGGCTGTTCATCTGCTGGTTAAGGTTGTTATCTAAGAAAACGATTTTGTTAGTAGAGTATTTGTATGCAGAACAGCCTCCATAATTCGTTGATGCTTTGCATTTTGCGTATATAGCTGAAAAGTTCATGCAACTGAAAGGCACGTCTGCTAGTGTATTATCACAAAAGTTTCTGCTGTAGATGAATTCCCTATAGTCTGTTGGTCCATATAATCCGCAACATTTCTAATAAACAATCCGATAATAGGGTTTAAAAATTTTTATATTGCATAATGTATAATGCACTTTAATGCATTGTGAGACCTGATCCCTTTGAACTGTGTCCAAAAATGATACTACTTTGGTGTTTGATCGCCAGCCATGATTAACGCTTTCTTTAATGATACTTTTATTGTATTCCGGGATAGTTCTTAGTACATGGAGACTGTACGTGCAAATAGCTGGAATTATTAAACCAAACGAAATTCCAATCTACAAAATTCATAAAGGGCTAAATATTATTATCATCACAAAGCCATCTCAGCTAATTATTTGCTATCCTTAGATGATGTATATGTCTTCTACAAATGTGTATTTACTACGAGTGCGCAAACAATGTGTGTAGCTTCACTTTTCAAGCACACCAATCCTATTAGTGAAGTACAAATTTTGGCTACGCAAACCGCATAAAAGCACCGGGTGACCAAAACATCGACTCCACCAAAGTGAAATACATATTCTGAGGTGCTATATGATGCGACTGCTATATAAAATGATATGCATGACATCTGACACGTTAGGGATCGGACAAGGTTGAATTCGGAAAAAAGAACAACCAATTTAGTCATACAACGTGAAATGTTAACACTCAATAAAAATCACACATTTAGTCATACATTACAAACTGTACTTAAAAAGAATAAAAGAAGCAAGGATCAATGAAGCATTTAATTTTGACTTGTTAATGTCGTGTACGTGTAAATTGAATTGATATTACATACCCAAGAGCAATGGTAAAGGCACTCTGTGAGAAATTTCCCCATAATTAATTAATTTACAGGAGTCGGAGAATCAGCTAGGTCAAATTCCAGTGAGGAGGTTTGAAATTGACAGTCAACAATAATGTCTGCATGAAAAGATGAATGAAATCAACACTTCTTGAACCACAATAATTCCTTTCGATTGAACACATTTTATTTCATCTAATTTCCATTTTTACATAGATTTTATGTTTCTATATCATAAAAGTTGTAATTTTGGAAAAAATTATCATTGTAAATAACATCCTCCATCTAAGTAATTTAACATCATTTTGTTCATCAACGGCAAACTGGGGCTACAATAGCCCATACTTTACGCGAATTACATTTTATTAACCATCAATAACGGTCGAGCTCTTGATTCTTCCAAGATTAAAGTTACTTGGGACAAATGGGAGTCGGGAGGAGGGGCAAGCTCTACAATTTCAGGTTGGTTGAACCAAATTTTCAGAAATACGAAAAGCATTGCAAATGACCCCAGTATAGCGAAAATCAGGAATAAGTAGTTTCCATTTACGATAAGTTCATTGTTCTCTACCATTTCTTGAAGGCATCCCTACTTGATGAAATATTATCGAGTGTATGTATGCATTCATTTTTTTCATTTGCACAAGAGAAAAAATCGTATATTGCACTTTTTTAGAATGTTTGTAGCATATTATTATATACTAACCTCTAGATATATAAGATCTTTGTATTCTTTTCTAACTTTTGCCGTTTTACTATTAGTGTACTTGCACAGGTTTTTCCTTTCCTTAAGTTCTGCTGGAGTTAATTGTACTGAAAAGTATTTGTTTACAAGTGCGGGATCGAGTTCAAAAATATTCTCCAATAATCCAGTACATTTAGTGAGAGATATACTATGCGTATTGAGCACAGTATTCCCGCAAGTATTTTTAACTATTTGTGGAGGGGATGTCTGAAACAGGGTGGAAACGTTACAGCATGAAAAAGGTACATCTAAAGCAATCTTTTCGCACGATGTGCCATAAAAGAATTCTCGGTAGTCTGTCGGTCCATTCAATCCACAACAAACCTTAAATTGCACAATACAATCACTTCAAATCATCATTACATACCTCATAACTGATTGAGTAACGAGGTTGTTGCGACATGGGTAAGGTGAGACTACAAATTTCACATTTTTTGACACTAATAAATTGATTCACTGACCGAGTGAAACTGGGTTTCTGCAAGATATCTAGGTGGATTGGCTGGATTATATTTTTTTCTAACAAAGTTCGTTACAGACGCGTTAGTGATCAAATCCGCCTTCCCTATCTCCGTCAATGCGAGCACACAGAGAGAAGGAAGTAGCAGCAGTAATGGCAAAGCATACTAAAAAGATGAGAAGAGGGAATGAAAATTCCAAAGTATGGAAATGGGCGAAAAAGATAATGAGGAATACCCGGTAGATACATAGATATTAGTGTGTCGCGTGTGATGCTTTCATCATTCGGTGAACTTACCAGTGTTACACATACAAAGTTAGTTACGTTGCAAAATGTCAGACATGATCCGCAAATTGCCAGCCCAGAAATAATAGCAGCAACTATATACACATTCAAATTGGCTTGATTCAAGGAGTAGTTTTCTGGAACATAATACGTGTCCTCAAACTCTGCTAATCCCAGCAAATATGCAGTACCGAGTACCTTGACAGACAGGTAGAAGGAAATAATGCCGTTACAACTTTTTATATGCGTATTTTCTCTCTGTGCCACATTTTCTGAAAATTCCAAAAATTTTAAATCTCACCCAGATCAACCAGAATAACGAACATGAAGCTTCTATCTTTGGAGCCATTGTAAATGCTGCATCATTAGAAAATGTACATTCAACACCAAGGGGCTAAGTCTACACTAGGCTTTCGAATTACTTATAAACTACGTCGTGTTGTTCATTTTTTACTTGATTCAACCAAAGGTTTATGAAATCTGTTTTATCTCATTCAAGGAAAAATGTTGACTGCTTAGATACCAAGGTGTGATTTTCAAATATTTTGCTATTATTGCCAATGAATTGCTATTTATTCAATAATTTAGGAGGAAAGAATGGTGAGTTTGAGTTTGGTTCAAATGAGTGAATTAAAATTTCCCAGCAATTATGCCAAACAATTTTATTTATTATTACTTTCAATGAATTTCTTCAAAGTTTCAAAAGCTGTTTGCTACGATCTTTTATTTTTATTAATACTATATGCAGGGAGGGAAAAATTTCTGACCTGCATTTACAATAAACGGGTAGTAATAAATTAAACGACAGGAAAGAAAAGTGACCCAATGTTTTCAATAACATACAAAGTTCTGCTAATAGTATGCATGTAGTAACAACATAAAACATAATTTTATTATGTAATGTATATGTTATACCCTATATTCACATAAATGGCCTCTCTTGATTCACTTAATAACTTAAATGTTTGAAGGATAAACCTAAATTTTTTTTATAAGTCACAAAGGAATAATCTATATTATCCTGCTAAATGTACTTTATAAAATGATCATCATTTTACATATTTAGCAACTGTATCATAAAGATTTGACAAAACAAACAAAAGTAAATATGCTGCACATTTTAGTACTAAACTAATAACACTAATTTAAAAAGTAATTTAAAATTAATACTATTGTAATTTATTATTTACACATTAAATAAGTTTCTGTAAAACTGATTATGTAGCATAATATAATGTACTTACAAAAAGTAACTAAAAATACACGGTACATTAGCCAAGTCAAATGTACACACAATTATATATTTTGTATACACAATTTAATCAAGTAGCACTTAAAATTAGTTAAACTTTCTATCCTCAATAGTTGCCTCCCTAAAAATGTAATGTTTAGCCTCAAGCCAAAATCTAAAGGTTTTAAAACAGAAAGATGCGCCTTATGCTACATACAATTATTGAATTTTACCAGCGATTTGAACGAATTGTTGCAAAAGTATTCTACACCACTGCACTATGGGTTTTTTTACAATATTAGCTTAATACAATTAGCTACATATATACATTAGCGTATTGAAATGTACATTTTTACAGTTGATTTTGTATACTATACAATAATATAAGGCTTCTTTTAAAGCACATAATTATTGGTGGTTTCGGTCTCAACTTTGTCTTTTATGTCTTTTGCCGTTTTTGTAGTTAAATTACTTACTTTAACTTATTGAATCGTATTCGTCACACTTGTAGACGATTGATACAAAATAATATATGCAACTTACAACTAAGACGTTACTGTCTTTTTTGGAACCAAGGAATGTCTATAATAAAAACCTAAAATAAGCCTATGTGTAGTTACATTGTTCGTTACTTGCGAGAAGAAAGTTTACATTGTCTTTTGCTGTTTCAGACGTAAATGTACAAAGTATGTAAATAAATTGAGGGAATGGATGGTATACTTGTGTAAAACTCTGCTATTCACATTTATGTATATTATTTGCTATTATTTTTATGTACATCTTGTGAGCAAACCAGGATATTGTTTCTGAAAAATATTTCTTCGGGCAATACATGATATTGTCCCTGAATATTATTTTGATTATTTCATTTTTTAACTGGTAACACTTTTTTTCGAAAAGCATCAGAAATACTGCTATCTACTTACAATACGGTGATGATGTCACTTGGAATTTTGAATTGGCATATTTATGAACTTTGGTTTCAAATTTAATTATTTTTCTTAAAGCTTTTTATATACAAATTATTTCATATCAAGAATAACTACACATATGAACCGATCTGGGGAAACTATGAATTATGCTATTTGATATGAATTAGATATACTCAAGAGACGGTATCTATATCACGAATCTGGATAGACACCCCCAGCCATCACAGACCAGAGGCCACAAACTTTTTGAAGTGACTTATGTAGATGTCATTTTCTCTCTTCTTACTCTATCATAAAAATAATTTATATTTACAGACAAAATTGTTTTATGCGTTGCACAATGGTAAGTAATAATTTTAAGAGGTTTAAATCCGTATACAACTGAATGAATTTTGTTAGTGATATGAAATTTGAATTCGACATATTTTTTATAATTTATATGTATCATTCCTTATTCACACCGGTTTACTAGACTGGAACTTCATACCTTGATGTTTCCAACCTACACGTATCTATTATCTTCATCTAATCAACTTACAAGATATTACATGAAACTTTACAGAACAAAATCCAGAGATGGCTTGCATAAAGAAAGCATCATTGGAATTCTGTCGATCCTACTGTCTAAGCATGCTTTTTACATCTGTCACCGGTTTTGTCCATTCTGTTGGTATATGCGAATTATAAAATTGCAATACCGTTTGTTTACAAGTAATAATTAATTGTACATATCCTTTGCTCTTCCATAAATCTAGATAAGTCTATTTATACATCTATTTTACTCCTACTAAAAAACTCTGTATGTATATGTATACTAAAGTTTACACAGTAAAGCACGGTTCTAAGTAGCACAAATAAGCTATAATATAGTAAAGCTGGTTGAATCTTTGCAAGGCACACACCTACCAAATTTGTTTTGTGTAAAGATGAAAAAATAATTACAATATTTCATAGTTAGCTTGACATTTTTAAATGAGATTAAAGATTCTCCTGTGAACAAAAAAGTTTCAATGAGACACTGCAGTTTGCATGCACATATAATGGCACTATCAACGTTAGAAAGATCTCTGTTTGCCATTCGTCGTGTCATTTATGCACTTGACTGACTGAAAATACTGCATTGACGATGTAGTAATAAAATATTGTTTCATATTAATTAACTATTTAAATACCTTTTGGGGCTAGCAAGTGCAGCATTGCTCTTTATTATATAAACAAAAACTTCCTTCGCATATTATGACTAGGGGTCAAAAATTGGGAAAAGCAGAAAAATCGAGAGCAACTCTATCAATACTTTCTCTCTACATTCTTCTACAATAAAGCATGTGAGAATCACAACAATTAAATTTACCTCTTGCTGTTAGCAGTAGTTTAATATTATACTGCCATTTGTTTTGGCACTTGGAACCGAAATTAAAAACGACACTAAAATTTGAAATATAATTACTCATTCACAATTTCTTCGTTGCTTTGCATAATGGCACTTGTGTACAATGCTATTTAAAACACCTTCCGATTCAACAAACATTAAATGACGATCCACTTGTTTGGAACACGTATATATTAAAAATTTAGTTAATCGGCTATGATGAGACTAAAAAACTGTTTACAAAGTTAATATGAAGATCAAGTTTTCTTTTGTCTAATTTTCGTTGTATATTATTTACCCATTCCCACAAAATTGCCAACTTAAGGCACTTATATGTTCCTATTAGTTTTTAAACTATTTTCATTGTTAAATTTCAAGGCAATGTTGGTGAAAGCCTATCTGATTTGATATTTATTACTTACTAAATTACTAGAATTAAGTAAAATTAGCAATGCTACACTTATATATTATTAGCTATAAGGTAAGCTTCTTAGTATTACTGGATATCATGAGTGTCATTATTTAAGTGAAGTTGTACTCATATTTCCCTGTTCATTCATCAGCGTGTCGATATTTGTGAGCGGACATTTGCGACAAACCAAGGACGGCATAGCTGCATTTAAGGCAATGATAATGGGTCTGTTTCTGGCTGTGTATACAGCTCCCCACCTAGGATAAGCAACGAGAAGTACGAACAATTAAACGATTTCACTTACTACAGCACTCCTTTTTCTTTGGGAATTTCAACTTACGTTGCAGTTTTGTGAAGGCGTGAATTTCTCGAAACCGGCAGCGGTTATGGAATCTAGTTTTTGATGCTGACGACGGTGAGCGACTACTTTGTTGGTATCAGTGCACACAAAATCGCACTTGGAGCAATGGAAATGGCTAGCTTTGTTTTGACCTTGAGCCCCAGCTATTGACATAAAGATGAAGTTATCAAGTAAACTTGTAAGAATTTGTTACCTCAGAAGGGAAAAGAAAATGACCACACCTACCAGGTGAAGGAAGCATTCTAGGTTTCTTTGATCCACCGTCTCCACCCCCACACGGTGATGGTGGAGATGAACTTGTTGGGCTGGAAGGTCTTTTGTTTGCACCACTGGCTGCTTTCTGTAGCTGCTGTTGAAAGGGATTGTTTACTAGTAGAGGGGAAACTGAGTTAACAGCGTCAGAAACAGAGAGCCCCACCAGTGCTCCTGGAGGAGTTCCCGCTGCACCAAGATGCTGAGGAGAAGGAGGAATTTGATGCGGTTGGGGCAATGTCGGAGGAGCTCCGAGCATAGCACCTGGCTGAAAGACACCCGGTGGAGTTCCTCCAAACATCATGTTGGCGTATAAGGAAAATGGATGTTGTTGCAGAAATAGATGCGAAAAAGGCGATTGTGATGCTGGGTAATTGAGAAAATTTGGCAAGGATGTTGGAGGAAATGCGGAGGAAGGAATGGCGCTAGGAGGGAGTTCATGTTTGCCAAATAAGTCTTCCTTTGGGAACGAAATTGACGCTTTACTATGCTCTGGGCTGTTCCGATGATCATCATGCTCAATTTTACCTCCTTCCTCATCAGTGTATTGCTCTGACTCACTTTGCTTGAGGGGAGAGAAGCTACTATGTTTCAAAACGTGAGGACGGAGCTTGTCTAGCTCAGAGAAAGCCTACGGAGAAAGTATGTAAAAGTGTGAAAATTACAAGCGTGTCCCTAAATATTACCAACTTTATCACAACATCTTTCACTTAAGTCTTTCATATATAATATAAATAAGTTTTTCGGAAAACTTTTTCTTACCTGATTACATAGTGTACAGTGATAGTGATGCTTCCTCTTGAGTTTACAGAATGCCCGACCGCATGGAATTTCAGGGCCAAACTGAGTCTCCGAATTTTCTGTAGAAGAATGAAGTTGAAGAATCCGGCTTAAGGAATGGTCAGTTAACGATTTAGGTTCTACGTGAGGACAGAAAGTTGAAAGAAAACAGAAAGTGTATTCAAAAGTCAAAGAAGAATGTTTTAAGAATAAAGAAGAATTTCAAAGTGAAAGAAGAAATATTTAAAAGATCCAAAAAACTACCACTACTGCTGTGCAATTTTACAATAAATTCATAGAAATGAGATGCAATACCTGAAGTTTCATTTGAGCCATTTGGACTGGACAGATCCATTGGATTGTTGTTGTTGTTGTTAACATTCTCTTTTGCTGCTACACTCCCAGGAAAAAATGTTCCACTTGCTTTTATTACTGAAATTATGGAAAGAGTATGCGTAATTTAAACCAGTTTACTACGAATTCGACATTCTTGTCTCACCAAAATTAGTACATAATATGTGGTAGTACCTTGATTATTCCACTGTTGCGAAGATTCTTCATCTTCATCACTAGATGGATTGGATTTGCTAAGTTCGTGCGCCTCAGCCTCGTGAGTCATCATTAGAGCGTATTGTACGAATGTTAGCCCATCCCTCGTACAATGAAAGTGGTCAGCGTTATTTCTAAACTCACATTTTGCATCACTGCAATCTGTATTTCTGTCGTAGTACGAATATCCCTCAAGAATGTCAACGTTTGAGTGGAAATCTCTTAAATGAGCAGAAAGTTTGTGCACATCCGTTACAGAGAAATGACACCTAGGATGACCACAGTGATAGTGGCATAAATTGGTTTGCTGGTAATATGGACAGGATGGATCAGGGCATGAAGCTCCTTCTGGGAAAGACAGGAAACCTATTGGATCTTTGACATCAGCATCAGAAATGTCCATTCCTTCTACACCAGTGTCATGTGTTACAGGCTTTGGTAACTTGAAACTGGTAAAGATTGCGGTATCATGTGACCCGGAAGAGACTTCAATAACACGATTCTTTGGTGGCCTTCCTCGTTTGCGTTTGAAAAACCCGTCAGTGTTCTCTGTGCCTTCCTTTTCGTTCACCTCCATCTTGTGAGCGTATTGATGTGTGCGAAAATGTTCTAAACGCCTAAAAGGGTCGTCTGTGGCTAAAACAATTTCTGTGCATCCCTCCTATAGTGGAAATTTGAAATCTTGGTTAATTGAATGACTTTTAGGCATTACTATCCAGTAGAGGCAGAGACAACGTAAAAACTTTACATACCCAAAGACAATGGTAATGTTTCTCTCGGTTTTGGAAAGGGCACTTTGCGGACACGCAAGGAATTGTTGAATCCTGGGCATCAAAGCTGGCTGGATCAACAGTAAAAAATGCCAGGGAGGATATCCGTTCTTCAATCTCATGATTTCTACTATGGTCCGAAGCAATTTCAGCAGACCTATTTTAAATGCGTAGAAAATAAATTAACAAAAATCATTATTTTATTGAAAAAATAATTGTACTGGTGAAGTTGAGATGAATGAAGTATCATTTTCCAAAAACTACTCTAGTCTAGTCTATCACCACAGGTATCTCAATGTCACCCAGTATAGGAAACTTGCAGCAAGTATTACATGAAATTTCCAATGAAGCATAACGGTGACTTACGCTAATAAGGCATTCCTGCAATTGTCCACTTTGCAATGAAAATGCTCTTCTGATGTTGCGTCACATTGACAGATCTGGATAAACTTTTTGATTATTTCTTCAGAATCAACGTTTTCTCCATTATCATTAAACGATGATCTACTGTTGTTTTCATCCTCAGATCTGTTATTGGCAAGCATTGCTTCGCTAATTCCCATTCCACTGATTTCAGCACTAAGTGTACCTCTCATCAAACTCTGTGCCAGTTTGAATCGTCGATAGGCCAACTCGGAATCTCGGCGCTCATGTTTTCTCTATTCATACATAAGCAAAATATGACATTTATTTAGTGTCTTTGGAAAATGCAATGATAACGAACATTCCGACCGAATACATAAATGTGCATGTACATTTAATGTACATCATGCGATGCGCCTTGTAAAAACACGATAACATCCATGATAGCTTGGTCCTCAAAAACTGCACTGATACCATTGACTATAACACAATGTGCTTTACTAAACTGATACGCAATTAAAAAAGAGATGTTGCAAGACAGCTACTGTATTTCAATAAATATCAAATAGAACAAAGAGACTTTGCTCATCAGTTTCGATTTGTCCAAGTAGCCAATAAGTGACAGGAAGATTATAAGTCAAATATGTAATCATAATATTAGATATGTATATTAAAAAATTGCCACAGCTAAGAATAAAGCAATGCTTTTTTATGATATATACATACCTAATGCTCTGTGTATTACTATATGTTCCTTAGTTTTATATCTATTATCTATCCCGCTGTGTGAGAACCCATTACTTTTGTCATTTAATGAATGGCAATAGATCACGTTAAATAGGATTTTTGCCGTTTATTAATAGGATATATATGCTTGCCTAAAATGAAGATTTTACTTGTATGCGTCATACGATTATATCGCATTTGTTTAAGCATTATTATTACAATTATCATTAGATGTATCTTTTCTGTTCTCAAGACGTATAAGAATAAGATTATGCCGGAGTAGCAATAGGTATTTCACTTGTGATTCGTGTAACGATCCACTACATTTACATCTACTACCGCACCTGGCTAATTGAACAGAATGATTATTTGAATAAAAAAAGGTGTGTAGGGAGTGACCTGGGTTGACTTTACAAATGTGCGGTGAGCATTATTCAACAGTAATAATAATAACAAATATATGCCCACCACAATATTACACTGAAATACTGTTGTTTTACTGGCAGGGAAGAAACAAAACAATGTTCTCCTCTTGACTTTATCATTATTGTAGTTTTTACAATCGGTAAAGCACGAGTAACTGCACGGCATTCGGTCAACGTACGTTCTTGTAACAATAATTGACGATAATATACTGTAATAACAAACGAACAGCAGCATAATAATAGGACATGGTGAAGCTATGAGATGCTGAAAGTGCCAAAATTTCAGGGATAACCTGTACTGTTGATGTAAGTATTGCTGTTTGTTGAGTTAAATTACTTGGCTTACGAAAATGTGAGTTACGATTATGAGGTATCAACTATGAGGGCTGATTACGGTACTTAGAAAACAATAAATGTCAGAAATGGGCTATGTCTATGTGTGTTGTTGATAATGACGAGAGCTTCCAAAAGTGAAGACCTATGCTATTTATTCATCATAAATGAAAGAAATGACGACAAAGATGATGATGACGGGTGATGAGTTTTTTATTTAAATTTAAATCAATGAATGCATTATGTCGTACAAAATGGGAGAGGTCAAGCAGTGTCGTTAATTACTATTTTAGCATGGGGTGACAATCGCTGTTTGTTCACTTTTTCTCTTTGAGGGCTTGTCTGTCTGCTAATTTAAAAGAGGGAGGGTTTTTATGATGACATTTTTATACAAAAATATAAGCTTCTGGTTACTAATCCAAGTACAGAGGTACGTATATATTTTTTTATCCAATTTTGATTCGCCAATAAATGTGTACTACTGTTATCTGAAAGTTGGGAAGTAAAGTCAGTCATCTTTTGATTTTTGTGAATTTGCTTCTTGAGAACAGGACTTTTCGCAAAAGATTCAAAAGTGCCGACCACTCATCAAAAAAGTACTACTGTATTCCATTTTATTTGACATAAATATACCTAAACTCGACTTTTGATTTCAATAAAAACATTCCTTTGACTTTAATCCTCCTTCCGACAGTTTGATTTTGCAGAAAAGTGAGCAATCGTATGTTTCTTGGACATTATTTGCCGGTAAGCCTTTCATTTACTTTTAGGAAGTTTTTTTTCTCATCTAATCGCTGCTTTGATGCAGTTTAGTATACAGATAATGAAAGCTACTGCGTTTCACTTGTTAAATGGTCACATGGTGCATAACATTTTATGGGTGCAAGCAAATAGGTCAGAGGGGTAGTCATAATTTAAGTTGATAAAGCGCGATGAAAAATTTTATGACTTGTTCCTTTCGTCAAAAGAGCGAAACTAGATTAAAGTGCATGTCAGAGGGCCATGTTTAACAAAGTGAGCACATCCGTCATTTAACGCGGTATTTACCAAGAACTTTTTTTTATGCCGTTCTCGTCGACAAAAGTTTTATTGAGAAAAATATTGCTACATACCTTGTGAGAATACAGTTGTCCGCTGGAGTGAAGAACATAGTTGCAACCTTCTCTTATGCAATGGATATGATTGCAAACACGAGAGAAACGACAGCCATTGTAATTACAAGTTTCATGTTTCATGAACTTTTTAAAGCCATCTCGATTGAGTTGCTCGTCCTTAATATGATAAGATTTGTGTTTTTCTAAAGAGAAAAAAATGTCGTAGAAAAGTCAAGTTTATTAGCTGTATCTTTTATGAAATAATATGCAAAATCAAACAATACAATTTTCCACTGTCATGATTGAGCGGTAGGCATACATACATTGAATACTTAGAAATCAGGTCAAATCTTTTAACAATGCCATTCGCCTCCATTTTCTCTAATAAGTTACAAATTTGTTGCAGTTATTTTGTAGATTCCGACAGAGAGTGTTGTGATGTGAGCAAAATTGCACATAATTTTTCTCATGTCTCACTAATAATGATTATTACGACGGTTCGTAGGTGTAAATTAGTATTGTAAAACTGAAGAAAAAAGAAAAGGTGGAGCTACTACCTCCTTGTTTTTTGCCATTAACAGTGTCTAAATGAGCATTTATGCATCTACACTAATTATGTGACTTGACTACTTACCCATATCTGCTTTATTCTTGAAAGTGTAGGAGCAAGTAGGTCTGCGACAATGGAAGTGAGTGGTGCGCTGATGTCGGAAAGTGCAATTGTCATTTCCACAATCCTCCACAGCTCGAAATCTCTGAAAGCCCTCTTGGATAATTGCCGAGTCCTTCCTGTGATAATTTGCGTGCATTTGTACGTCTGACGTGCTGATATACACCTTTTCGCAACCATCCTGTTTGAGTAAAGCAAAAAAACAATATTTGAGTATTTTATTAAATGCATTGTGTGCTATTTGAATTCCGCTACTTCTGGGACAACAAAGGGGATGACAAATAATTTATAGCATCATTTAGTTTCGACTTTTGATGACTAGCAAAGATAAAATTATATCAAATGTGGATTACAGACTAATATATTTATGATGAAATCTAACGAAAAAGTAGAATTGAGCTCGTAAATCTCATTTTAAAAATGCATACTTCATTCATGATGGCAGATTGGATAAATAACAAAACTGCATTTATATTTTTTTTTTTTGCTGTGGGTATTTGCATAGACGCAATTACAATGAAAAAAGATTTTTTTTCTTCGCTACACAGTTGCAGTAAATACAATCCAATAATATGCAATCATAACAATATGGACATCATCAAGATTAAAAATGAAATCATTTTACATTTTTGAAGGTTTTTAAATACAGAGAAGTAAAGTGACAAGGCTACTAGATTTATTTGTACGATAAGCAATATGTGTAACAGGGCTGACCATAATTCAAGCTTTCTTTTTGAACAAACTTCACAACATCCAATTACCGGTCAATGTTTTTGGGTATAAACGCAAAACGTAATAATGATATTATTTGACGATGATGCTGCTGCTGCTGTTGTGATCAGTCAGAAAAAAATATATCGAGTACAGGTTCTCTTTCTTCTATAGGCTGAGTGACGGGCCACTCAAAATATTATATTGAAATGAACCTATCATAATCCATCTTTTTGTTGCTAAATGCACCCAATTTCAATTACAATAATTTCCTTTTTTGCATTCACTTATTATTATTACGACAGCAAAATGGCAAAAGAAGCTGGTTGGTAGACAGAGGATATATATCAATGATGATAAGATTGTTGCATCGTTTTGTGAATGGATATTGATCAAGTAAACAGCATAAAAATTTTTTCACCCTCAGGGGTAATACTTGACGATGCATATCCACTTGAATTTACTTGCTACTTAACAAGAAAACTCATATCATAAAAATGTGTTTTTCGCTTACATTATAAATGTCGTACACGCGTGCATACATATTTTGAAAACAACTTGTACTACAAAAACTTGTTGACCACTTCAACAACAATCGACATGCAGACATTATTAAGTTTGTCATTTTTAAATTGTCTACAAATTGTAACAGAAAGACGGCCTATCGCTGCGTGGTCGCTATCAGCAGCGTTCAGTGATTTGTATCACATATAATGTACCATGCCGTCTTTCAATAGTTTCAATATATATTGTTTTAATACTTTTTTTGCAGAGATACCTAATCAAAAAACTACTAATCTTCAAATCTTCATCGACATCATCTCACCTTCAAATCATTGTGCGTATCATGATTTTATAGAGTTTTCCCCACATTTTACCATAACTAACGAATTGCACAGTATATTATGTACTTTTTTATCTTTTGCATTGTCGCAGTGTTTTATTATCATTAGCTGTAATTTAATGGCGTAGTTTTTAAATGGCTTAATCAATGCAAATACTACAACATGAAGGAAGAAATGTACGTGATGGATGGCAGTTGCAAGGCTTATTTGCATGTTAATGCAACTTTTTGATTTGATTTGTTCGATTTGTCTCTCTCACGCTAAGTTTACTACCACAAGACGTCTGCAGAAGTCGATGAATTTTTATTTACTAGAGAAGATACGGCTATCAAACTTCTTATCTGCTATTATCATCTTAATAAGACCCCTTAAGTATACACAATTTGCCAGTAAAAGGCCAAGACGGCGAATAAAAAAATTCGATCGATCGATCAATCAATCAATTCCCTCCCTCATTCAGCGGTCTTCTATGAATAGTAATATTTTGCTGAATCATCTACTTTATAGAGGTTCATATAAAGCAAAAAGCGCTTGGAATCGACCAGTAATATAATTATGTTGACGAATAGAGTGAGAGAAAATAGTTAGCAGGACTAAATTGATAGCCGTGAACTGTTGCATATTATTCTATTTGATGCGAAAAAAAGATAAGAAATTTATTACCAATGTAAATTATTCATGAAATGTTGTAATTTATTTGAGGTAAAAAAAATACGTGATAAATGCTAATTTGTTATGTGATCACGTGAACGCCCTAGCTGTAGGGCTCGCAAAAACGGTAGTAAAGAAGGTAGCGCGATAATGGAAATGGAAAGTAAGGTGAACTGAAGTAAAATAATATATTATTATTTAGTACAGAAGTAGCAGTGGCGGACATTGCTACTATTATTCACAAAAAAATAAGGACAATAGTAAGCAAATAAAAGGGAAACGCAATTTTTATGTAAATGTTTATAAATTGTGAAGTTTGTATATGTAATCAGTCACTTTGGCTAAGTTATCATATTTAGAACAATAATGGTAAAAAAATAAAGGTATATACCTAATCTATATATGCTCTAATATGTACATTGATATTATTATTAAAAATACTCACCTTGAGACAGTGGTAATGGGTTTGTTTTCTGTTATGCTGGCAATTTAGGAATCTGTCGGAGCAGTCGTCCATCGGCGAGTACCTAAAAATAATAGTAAAATGTATAAAATTACTCTGCAATCAGAATGAAATATGATGCTAAAGTGTAGCAGTGGTGCGTTTGATGATTACTATTGAAGATTAGGTCAAATTCTAAGCAATAAATTTACATTCACGCGCCTACAGTTTACTACTACCGCGTACTTTTTTTCTTCTTTTTTTGGCCAGCCAGTATACATATTTGTCTGAGATAAGGTATGTAATTAGCAGCTATGCATCTTTAAAAACATGAAATATGATCCGTTTAGACTTGGTAAAATATATTCCTACTTGGACTGTTTGTAAAAGGCAATTTGATGCTTACTATTATTAATTACAAAATTTGGTTTGAAAAAATTCATAAAACAACTGTGGTACGCATAAATGTACCTCATAAATCCATGCTGGAGACTTTCATCCCTCTTCTTGTGCCATTTAAAATGCCTTATCATCTCTTCCTTCTTTACAAAAACACGAGTTCCGTTGGCACAATCCAAACAGTGGAAATGCTCCCGGTAGTTGAGCTCTCTGCACTGGTGATGTCCACATTCCGCTGCATTCCCGTAGCGTCTTACATACCTGGTGTAATCAACAGGCCCGGTTCCTTTCCCAAGTAGACCTTCCCTTATCACAGGAAATGCGGTGAGACCTCGGCCTGTTGGACTTCGTCCTAATAGAAACAGAGGGGAAATAAAACAGTTTTTTAAGGGAAAATGTTCACTTGATTAGTTCGTTAATTCAAAAATTACATGAGTGTATCTTGACAGTTTACAACGCAAACAAACACATCCAAATCAATATCCCGACATTCTACACCACATATACAAGTGTATATACAACTCTTTGGGGTAGACAAGCATAATATATTTTTATATACATGTACACCTCTGTTGTCGGTATAATATAATTGTTTTTGAGTGTTGCTGGTAAGTGATGATGACAGCCAAGGGAGATCTGATGACGATATGATGATAGGGCTCGTTTTGCTCACGTTTGTACATAAAAAAGTTTTGGCTTGAATGGGAAAAAAGATCCCTTTTCATAAAAAAAAAAGATTTTTCCCTTAAAAGAGATTGTGTGTAAGAATAATAACACCATACAAAGTGTAAGTATATCCATATATCTCTTTCTCTCTCACTCTCTCGAAATGATTATTGTATTATATTCAACGTGACCTATGGATTGTTAATAGTGCCAAAGCCCATTCTGAGGAAAAAAGGGGAAAATCGAAAGTTCAAAAAGCTGGAAAACAAACTCATTGTCCCAAGGCGTCTCACTAATCCTCAACCTATCAAACTCGTATGTATTTTACACGTTACAAGTTATAGTGATGTGTACAAAAAACACCATATCATTATTATTATTACCATTACCGTTTTCAATGATCCTTTCGAGTGGCGTGCATACATATTATGTAATCTGCCTGTAAATGATTATGATGATGAAGAGGATGTGATCCCAAAAACAAATTATATTTTGCTTCTGTATACAAAACGAATACAAATGTATTTTTTTTTTCATGAAAAGGTATAATCATATAAAAATCATGCATGCAAAGGAGATGTGTGTGCGTACCCTATTATTAGCGTTTATGTATTCCGGATATAATGTACCCATGATTTTTTTACGAGAAAATTGGGGAAAACGGGGTGAAAAGATTGATTCAAGTTTAGAAACTGCCTTCACTGGTTTTACTGGTATTATTACATTGAACCTATTTGTAGAAATCTGTATGTAACAATGCATAATAATAATATGTATGTGTGCATAGCATGAATGAATGAATGAATGAATGACTGATTATTAGCTGTGAGCTGAGTTTTTGAGTGTTGAAATCTGGATTATTGATGGTTTTTGGCTTGTTTTGGGTAAACTTGGTGTCAAACATTCTTTACGCTTCAACAAATCACAATGGAGGTAACATAAAGTGCACAAGTAGAAGCGTTATTTAATCAATCATTTGGATTCATTGGGAAG
Source organism: Lepidocyrtoides sp. E14 (assembly GCA_027743805.1). Taxonomy (NCBI): domain Eukaryota; kingdom Metazoa; phylum Arthropoda; class Collembola; order Entomobryomorpha; family Entomobryidae; genus Lepidocyrtoides; species Lepidocyrtoides sp. E14. The sequence continues at coordinate 26,574 of JAHZMZ010003208.1, read as the reverse complement.
TAGGAAGAAAGTTTGTACTCATATTATTATTTATGTATCGGATGCCTTGTTGATATTTTGTATTCAAAAATCGAGTGGCTTAACACTAGTTTACCCTTTTGGCACTTGGGATGTTCAAATAAATAAACTAGAGGAAATTTTTTTTACACATGAAAAAATGATTGCTAAAAAATACAAAATCTTTAACTACATCTGGTAAAAAATACCTTCAGCTATTTTTCGCAGAGGCGTCGATACAAAGGATCGCCTTGGGACGATTCTACTTCTCATAATGGCTATGCACGTAGAAAATTGATGATTTTCTTTTTACTTTGGAGCTTTCATATTTAGTTTTGTCGCTGGATTGGAGTTTAATATAAACGGAATTATAATTTTCGTAAAGGGAGATGGGAAACACATTCGTCATTATTCGGAAGTGAAGTGTAGATAGAGATACATATAAATTTATGGTTTAGAGGTAATAATAGCACAACACATCGAGATGCATTGCTCATCGCCATAAGTTAGTATTGCTACAGTATCCAGCGCAAGACAGACATCGAGAAGCAGACATAAGATAGGAACCCCATTGTGCAAATGCCAATCCACCCGAAAAATCATCAATCATCCTTCGGGAACATTGTATTTCATTTTGTTTCTGACTCGTCATTATGCATCAAATCCCATCCATCCATACTATTTTTCCTCATGCTCGTTTTTTAATTTTTTTTTGTTCCGACTTATAAAAAAGTGTACATGATAAATAAAAAAATTCAGAGTAACGTTCAATTCCAATTCTTGTTGAGTACCTCAAGTTCAGGTTACCCTGTTATGCCTGTTGCACAAAAGTAATCACAAAAAAAATGTGAATAAAACTGAATGATGTGAAGAAGCTGTTGTACTTTGTTTCTACAATTTCCACTTTTTAACCCTTTCCATTGTTGTTACTGTTTTTTACTAGAAGTAGGCTTAAAATCTTTTTGAAATTAGGAAACATGAGAACTGCTTCTGCGTGTACTGCTAGAGAATATGCTTGAAGCAAGTGCTGCAGAAGAACATCCACAGCACAAAAGAAACCTGATCATCAATAATACAAGCAGCAACCATTCAAGGTCCTTTCACTTTCGTTATTTTTTATATTCTGTTTAATCTTTTCCATCTAAACATAGATTTTTAAGAACAAAAAAAATCGACAAAACCTGAGAAAGATGAAAAATCAATAGCGAAAAGGGTTAAAACCATGAAACAGCAGAACAATGTGCTGTGATATTCTGATGAATCTTCCCAATTCAATCGAAATCGAAAGGGTGGATCAGAGCATTATCATTATCATCATCATCATGGCATTTGCTATTACTTATTATGTCTTATCACTGCACTGTGAACGTTCAACTTTTGATGAAGAATATACGGGAAAGATGAAACTTGCTTAGAGGGAAAAAAAGTGTTTATACTCAAACTTCTGGTGTTTTTTATCACCGTATTTCGTCAACTTAAGCCGAATAAAAAAATGTTACATGACATGATGAAGATAAAAATGCTTAATTTTCCTTCGTAAAAATGCTTCCTTCCTTTCAAAAGACTATTTATACCGTACCACTACGATTCCACTTTAGTTCACTACACATTTTTTATATCACACACAAAAGTAAAACAAGATTTTCTTTAAAAAAAAGTGAGGTGAGACCAAGACAAATATATTCTCTGGCTTAATACATCAAGAAATCACTCTTAAAATTTTTTTGTTAAATCAACTCAAGTGTCAAGCAAGGGCGCATTCCCAAAGTGCAGAATATACGGAAGGAAACTATATCCTTACTTACGAATAAATGCACGTAACAAGCAGGGATAAAAAAAGGTCTCTATTTTTTGTATCTCATATGCTCTTTCTAACCAGGAGAATTTTTATTTGAAAATTCAAGGTTACCTAAATAACGTAATAGTAGTCCTACGTACATAGATTTGAAGACTATTGCTTCGTTTCTTGTACAAACAACACATCAATGCATTAGCAGGAGGACACGTATATCTGTACCACAGAATTTTTAACCCTTTGATGAAAAAAAGGATTTTTACTCATAAAAAAACAGTAATATTCTTTTGAACTGCTCAGGACATGGATGTTTATTGAATAATGTTACGGAAGGTAATAACTAAATGGGGGAATCGGATTTCGAAAGGGGTAAATATTTAATCACTAAAACATGGAAATTTCATAAATGTATGAGAAGCAGCTGGCTTGCATATATATGTATGTGTATGTATAGTGTATAGAAAGGAGATGCCGTACATATGTACATGCAGTTCATAGAAGCAGCGTATTATAAGCGCGATGGCACAATAACCAAAACTTTTTTATTTTTAAAGAAATAAATTTCAAGTTTAAGGTTAAAAAGAATATGTGAGCGAGTAGAGAAAAACCAACATAGGTAATAATAATGTTTTAGATTTGTTATTAAATCTATCATGCTTAAAAAACTGCCACTGCACTTCATTGCATTACATCAGGTACACTTCATATATGAACATTTATTTATTACACACAGGGAATGTAGAACTGTGTGGGTAGGTTTAATACAAAAAAAAGCTCAAGAGGAACTCGGAATAATAACATAAAAAAAGCCACCAAGCCATGAAAAAGTGGGAAGTAATGATAAAGACCTCTTTAAATACTTGTGCATTTACTCAAAAAAACCGAAGCGACAACACAACGGAAGAATAATAATATGTGCACATCATCAGATTGCAATACAGAAGCTCTTTTACGAAAACTCCATCCCTACGTACCACCTGAAATTATAAATTTTCCTGTTGTGAGCATTACCATCAGAATCGTCAGCATTTAAAAAATACACTTCTTCTCAATTCAATGTGACGATGTGCTGGCTCTTTACTCTTGTATTTACGATGATGATGTGATGTAAGAGGTTATTCCAAACGAAAAAAAAAATGGTTTCAGTCAATATATGCAGTAGAATGAGAATGCATTCATATTTTGTGGTGTGAGAATATAGGGAAAAGAAAGGGTTGAAATTTTTTTGTGGATCTAACAAGTAGTGTAAAAGCCTTTTGCTGCTTTTGTAAGAAGGTAAAAAAAACTGAGCAAAAGTCCCCAGGAAGTTTGATTATATGGTAGTGTGCTTGCTTAGTGCGCTACACGATAGTGGTCTGCTTTTCAATGTTTGCTTTGCTGTGCTGTATTGTATTGTTGATGCGTTCCAGTTGGAAAGAAAGGGTTTAATCTACTTCTTTCAAATTAAATACAAAAAAAATGTATATTTTTTTCTTTAGGGTTTTTATATTGTTGGTTCAAACCAGTTAGCTGTTTTTTATTGTGATGATGAAAGTATCCAGCTTTTTTTTATATTTATATGGAACATTTTTTGCCAGTTTTTTTTATAAATAAAACAGAAAATATAATAATAATATATTGTCTGCGATGTTGTGTAACGGGAAATGAAAATGGAGATATAAAGTACGAAAAGGCTACGTAACTTGCATTTTTGGCTCGCCTTCATGCGAAGAGGGCATAAGAGACATGATGATGGGATGGTTTTGCTCATAAATTTATTAAATACAAGGTTATGGGAAAATTGGAATTGGATACTAGATATAAATTGAACTTCTCTTTTTCTGTCCCATCAATTTATTATGTTTTAGTTTTGTTGCTTTTCTCAAAAAGTTCTTTATTACAGGTCAGGTTACAATGAAAAGTGGAATTTGTGTTTATTTTTCGTTTACAAAGGGGGAAAATAACGCTGATAATGGCTATAAATTCAATAATGTTTTCGTTTTGGCTAGAACTCTTGTAAAATGAAGAAAACGTAAAGGGTTATTTTCTTGTGTTTGCAACAAACTAAAAAAAATAAAAGAACATGGTTTTGTCAATATACTAGGAAAAAAGTTTAATATACCAAAAAGCATGTTACAATGGACCCATGATTACTACACTAACCATCTATTTTCCCTTGATAAAGTTTATTCTAAATAAAAAATGTGAAAGGAAGCATTGCTTCTTTTGTAAGAGATTGAGTTTTTGGCAAACTTGAGCATTTCAAACATGTAATATTGTGCTGAGCTTATTATATGCTTTAGTGGAAAAAACTGGCCACAAAGCATTGCATTGTCCATTGCATCACTTCTGGTCAGAAATTGCTTGGAAATAAATGGTCAAGAAAAAATATGCAAAACTCACAAAAAGCTTTTCAGGGAAAAAGTTTTTTTGTCGAGTGGGTAAGTACGCCATCAATTATTCATTCTTCTTTTGATAACTACGCCTAAGAGTTTTTGAATAGATTTGGAGGAAAAGATTACTCGTAAATATTCTATTTTTCATCATTAATTCCAATTTTGTGAAAAATTACGCTTGACAAACAGCGACATCATAACGAAAAGGTTGACAAGCTAATCGAAAAATTGAAGAAAATTGGCTTTTGTAGGCATGAGGCATGCAAATAACTACAAAAGAAATAATTTCTACTGTCAAACTATTGGCTGTTTGTCACTGGATACAAAACACAGTTTTTACAAATAGTTTTGTAGGACAAATTATAGCCATTAGTTTCTTACCTGCAGATCTCGTTTTGGCCGATTTAAGCAACGCGTTGGCTGCACTACTACCAAATAATGATCCTCCATGATGATTGCCCATGATTGCAGAATTTGGCGGTTGATTCGCTGGTGGGGGTGATTTGTTGCTGTTAGGTGAACCCCCAGAACTTACGTGAGGCTGCTGAACAAGACTGCTGATATTAGCAAAGTTTAGTGGCTGATGATGATGATTCAGTTGGGGTTGATTGAGTTGATGACTGAGACTGAGTGTGGGACTTGAGCTGGAAGGGTTGCTGTGATGGTGGTGTTGCATCATTTGAGTAGGATTTGGTGTTGAAGATGCGGATGAAGAGGCATTGTTGTTGCTGCTGTTAATATTATTATTGCCTGTCACAGATGAACGGTTTTCATTTCCTGTAATGTTGACATTACTGCTACCGCCACTGCTTCCATTATTACTATTGATCCCGTTGACAAGCCCAACAGTTGGACCAGAAGTGCCACTACTATCGTTTCCTCCACCAGAATTTTGATTAGCTACAGCAGCCGCTGCTGCTGCTGCGGACACGACAGATTCCTGCATGGCAGCCAAAAATCTTGCCATATTCTCTGGTAACATCATCTAAAAAACAAATGAAAAAACAATGGATTTATGTGAGCTGAATGAATTTTTTTCAAAAACCATGAAATAAGTTATCCTTTAAATTAACATCATCATCATCATCATCATTAGTTGAAGCGCATTCTTCCTTTTTTATTATTCCTTAATTATTATTGTCAATGAAGAATTCAAATTACCGGATAATGACATAAACAACAGAAGAGACAAAAACATGTTTGCTCTAGTATTTCACTCGTTTCTTTCACCGACAAAAATAATGTCATCGTTTCTTCTATCTGATAATATTATGAGCATTGCATACACTCACTCCGCATCATGATGACGATGATGTGATTTGATGTGAATGAGACGAATCTGTGCTCATTTTCCATTTCATTATCCATTTCCTCTCTCCTTCATAGTCAATTTAAAAGAAATAAAGACAGACAGAGAGTAAAAAAAACTGTTAAAATTCTGCAGCAAAATGGAATATGATTCTTGTACAGTAAAATACTCATCATCCTAGTCTAATATGGTTTATGGTAATGGTTTTTGTGGCTTCTTGTCTTTCTCGCGAGCGAGTTGGAGGACGTATGTATTTACGGTTGCAGTGTTGAAACGGGATGAAATGTTTTATTGTTGCGTTGTTAGTTATAAAAGATATATAATATGTATGTATAACACATAAATAAAAAACTGCCATATATATTTATTTATTCATTGCATCACATAACACTGCGCTCACTATTACTTACTATTATTATTTTCATGAAATACCTTTACAAAGTTATATATTCATGCATATTATGTAATATATAACGAGTTTGAGGAAGGAACTATACCACTCGATTACCAGATTCATTTACTTCCCCTTTTCAATCTTTAGCCGAGTCAGACGGCAAGCAAAGCACTTCACTTACACTTTTTTTATTTGCTCTTTATTATTGAGTACGTGCAGACAGACGGATGGATTGGATGAGCAGGCAAAAGAATATTATAGAAGGATGAAGTGCAGAGTGCAGACGAAAGACGAGCCATCAGAACAATAACAATAAAAATACGATTTCTTTCATACATGCACATACGACGACGATGCGCTGATGAATTGAATGTCAAAGTACTACACACTTTATATATCTGTAATATATAATCTTGATGCAAGCAAACAGCAGTTCACATCTGTTTCCTTTTGATTTAAAATATTATTATGCGGACTTTTACAAAGGAAGTAATTCCACTCTCATGAAAATCGGTAGTCAGCGAGTGTAAAAACTAACAGACTAGCCCATGCGTGCATGTTTTTTCATTTCCGTAAAAAATTTTGAAATGCTCTAAATTGTAATGCTTTTACGTGCTTATAATAGTAAGAATGTGTGTTTTCTAAATTAAAATTGTCACTAAAACACTTAAAAAGAGTATGAATTTTACGGGAAAGCATATTTATTTCACATCTATGATCATGCTGCTCATGTTTATGAGTCTATACAAAATTTCGGGTATAAAATCAAACAGGCAAATATAAAAAAGTTGAGAAAAGAAAGCAGACTGTATTGTCTAGACTAGCGTGTACGTAAACAACCTTCATTGTAAAGCTTATCTAATATGCGTATTATTTTTCCTTGAGAGGAAAAAGTCATTTTCATTCAGCTGCACAAGATTTTTTAATTAAGACACATGATGTCATGAAATATCAGGAATCTGTTCTCATTTGAATTAAGATTCCTCAAATATCACGAAACTACACGCGGGGTACAATCTCTCCGGGTGCTTCTCCTGCTCTGCTGCTGTTGCCAGTGCCAGTGTCTACAAACGGTTTACACAAAATACTAAAAGAGATGGAATGAGTTAAGCCTTTAGCAGGGCATGTTAACGAAACTCCTCAACCCTTGCCTCTTTCATAAAAACCGATATAAATAATGATATATACCACTTTTGCTGTGGGAAATGAAAGTGCCGTGATGGGATGAGATGCCAATGCAATAGTACCGTGACGGCCGCGTATTACTATTGACTATATTGGTATAATTTAGGTTTTGATATACTGATGACCAAAGTTAACTGTAAAGCTATCATCGGCTCTACGTATTTAGTTAAAATTGTCATTATCTTGTGGTCTCGTTTCCTTAAAAATTTCTCAAACGCGTTAAAAATATTTGAATACGTTTCTATTTTCTTGTGGTTCTCATCATTGCTTGCTTTAACAGATTTCATAATAGAAGTTTTATATATACGATGTTCGGTAGCTTTCCAATAGATGGGAGGACGAAATGTCTGAAAAATACTGTTTTTAGAGGATGCTGCTATTGTGACAATGGTTTAATCATTATCTTCATCTATATCACTTGATTTGATAACACTTGTGTGCAATTTTCAAATATTCTCGTCTACCGACTCTTGCTCTTCATCAAAAAAAATTTTTTTTTCATTCCAGAAACGAATCGTATATTATAGAGCCTTCAAAAATCAAGGAAAGGGAACAAGAAAAGCTTTAAGCAACTAGTTTTTCAAAATGCTGGTACATACCATATTTTGATGATGATAACCTGAGCTGAGCGCAGCTTTGCTTGTTTTCGTCAATGGCAAAAAGGGAAATGAGGGAAAAGCGAGGGACATGTCTTTTTCGAGAGTTCGATACGAGAACTGTCTCGTTGTGTCGTATCGCGGTGACACATTTCTTCTACAATTTCATTTTATGAAATTCTATTCCACTGTTGTTGGTCGGAATAATGCGTCGTGCTCATAATAACTTTCCAATGTTTTTCCAACTTCATTTATTGTTTTTTATCGCTGTGTGTCTCTCTCACTGAGGATCTTCCCATTTCCACACACACTTGAGATGAGCAATGTAGTCTTTTGAGAAAAATGGGAGTTTGCTTGCTCACTTGTCTTTTCTCTTTGATAATAATATGATATGTGTGAATTTGTGTGTGTACCTCTATCCACTCTTTTAAAAACAACACACAGCCAACTTTACTTTTGACTTCTTTTCTTTTTTAAATGACTGTGTATGATGGCGGTGGTTAACAAAATGTGATATATGTTGCGTTTTTTGAAAGGAATAAAACAAATGCGAAAAAGAAAAATTATCATTTGGGGATCATCATCAAACAAAATCTTAAATAAACAGGAGCAAGTGCATAATATTTTACACGCAAAGTATTTTCCTTTCAAAAAGAAAAAAAAAGTAAGAATAAACCCTGATATTGGTATAACATCTTCACGTAAGTCAAAATTAATGAGGGACAACAACAACATCAGCTAAAGTGGTAGAAAATACGTACAAACTCAAGCAAAAGAAGTAGGCAGAGGAAAGGAAGGGAGGCACACATATGAAAGAAGAATGGCATGAAGAAAAGACTTTTATTTATATGCCGACCAGAAGCATCACCCAAGATGTTGGTGATGATGATGATGATGATGGCGATGACGATCATGATGTAGCCAATAATGTAGAACATAAGCATGAATTTGCAAGCCACTGAACCAAACAACCTTTGACATTAAGTGAAAAAAGAAATACAAACATGTTCTATCAAGTGAGCCTGTTCTGCAGCAGAGAAAAAAAATGTCAGCAAATGAAATGTGAACATGAATTTATACTTTGTTACTAATAATACAGCTAATACTACAACAACAGTGCAACACTTTTTTTGTGAAAAAAGACAAGTCTCAAAAGTGATAAAGTGAGCGAATATTCACAACTGTTTATTGAAGAGTCAAAGAAGTAGAAAGAAAAAAAAATTATAATTGCATAGCTGAAGCGAACTAGGATAGTCATATCTGTCTGTTGGGGAGTGGTTGACATTATATATGGAATATAATAATAAAAACGGCAGCAGCAGTAGTAGTAATAATAATAATGCACTTGTGCACAAAATAGTATCAGTGTATCACCGTCATCGTTCTAATATAATGGAGTAAGAAAATGTGGGAAAAAAGGGATGATGAGAAAAGTCAAAGAAAAAATGTCGTTGAAAATTTTTGTAAAGCATTTTTTTCCTTCGTCTTCTTGCTAGAGTTTCTTGTGTTGCATTCGATTCCGTGGAATGGGATATAATATGACAAATGGATCGTCAGGTGCAAGAGAGTAAGTCGTATATCTCTTGAGGGTCGGTCGCTTCGAGTCAGTTAGCAGGATTTCTGCCGAGTAAACTGCATTATGTATGCTATATATAAATTTTCATTCTCTCGCTCTCTCACATTACTTTTCCAAATATGTGTATGATGCTGATCTCCGATTCGATGATATTAATGCAAGTGATTTCTACAAAATACTTTTGTATTTATTTCAAGGATTTAAGAAAAAGCTTCTTCTTCCTCTATAAAACCATACATACGCTGATGTACATGCTAACTATTTAAAAAATATCGGCAAGTAGCTATAATAGTAATTATTATTCCGCCTCTACATTTAAAACCTTCATTTTTTTGTAATAACCTGCCCTGTCGCGGCATTCGCCATCAGCATTCATTCTTCTTCTTTTTTAGTCTCATCCGTCCACCGACGTTTATATGGCATGCTCTAGTTGAGCTGAAGTTGTGTGTGCATTGTTTCTCCTGCGATGGTATAAGAAAAATATGTATACATGCGCGAGTCATCATCATCATTGAAAAGGTTAATTTGTTTTCGTAATCTTTTTAACATTTCTTGTTTTTTACACTTTTGCATTTTAGTTTAAAAAGTTGTGAATGAAAGATGATGAAATAAAGCCATTTATTTTTTGAAAAGAACAAGGTTTTCTTCACAAGAAAGACAGAAAGTTAGAGACAGAATGAAAACTTGGATGTAATGAAACAACTGCAAGGGAACATATTTTAAATGAGCTCATGTCACACACTGCTTATTATTATTAGTAGTATTACGCCATATCATTGAAATCGTTTATTTTATTGGAAGTGAAAACGAGGAGACAAAAAAAAGAAAGAAAATTGGATAGAAAAATCCTCCGGGAGCAGAACCCTCTGTACTGTACTGAACTGATCACAATATGAAAATGTCTTTATCTATTTACACGTTTGCATATAACGTAAAATGAAACGATGATGAAGGCAATATGCAATGTTTCTAAAGAGTAAAACCACATGACAGAAAAACAAATGAAAGAGACTAATTGTCCCTTTTCTGCACTACTGTTTTGTTATGTTTTATTATTAGCTTTGAGAAGAGGAGAGTGAAAAGAAATAGGGTTTTCATGTGCCAGCAACACACACACACATATGTTATACATGTAACGACTTTTATTCACAAAAATGTGAGTAATGTGCATTTCAGAAAAATAAAAAATTGTCCTCCCTTAGCCTACAAAAGAACAGAGAACTCAAAAACAACAGCGGCAGCAGTAGATAAGCTTGGGGAGAATATAAACCACAGGAGACGACTAGTCAATTTATAATCAGCGTAGATTATAATCATTCAAAGAGAAAGAAAATTAAGAGAGAAAAAGTTGCTTTGTGTTGTACACAAACCAGATAGGTATTATAATATGCACAAGCAGTGCTTTTTTAGATTGCATTTAACAAAAAAGCTGAGGAATAAAAACAGATTGTAACTCATCTCGCATTTTTAGAAAAGAAGATTAGCTGGATTTAAATAAAAAACGAGATGGAAACATCTCTTTCGTTGAGGATCTGCAATGTGTCGTGTGTAATAAATGGCCATGGATCTTTACTAATCAGTGGTATTTTTTCAAAACATGTCTCTGGTCCTCAAACTTATCAACATTTCATGCTGTTCATGTTATTCTTACTAGTAGTTTGCCTCTGATTTCCTTCCGTGTACATCAGACATCATAATAAACACATGCATCATTCTCAACCAGAACTTACCAAATTGTGGTGCTTTTATGCATTAAAAATAATGATTACTTGTGTAAAAAAATAGTTCGTCATACATGGAACACCAAACAATAGTTCATTTTTCCGATTGCTTGGTGAACATAAAAAAATGAGGAATTTTCTCTTTTGACTCCGACTGACTGACTGCATTACACACATTATAACTTTACCGCATAAAGAAATATGAAAAAAATGAAGTTTAATATTTTGTATCGCTCTGTCTCTCTCTCTCTCTCTCTCTCTGCGTTCACTAGTCTCGATCGCATCAAATGTCCAGCTGCGCGTACGCGTTCATGGAACAATTGAAGAAGACGAGAAAAATTGTAATCTTTGATTATGATGATTATTATAGAGCCATATATACACACTTTTGTTCCGTAAATAACTAACGAGCCTCCCCGAATTTAAACTTTTTTTTTATAGATGTTACTTGTTTCATTGTTGATGGCGATGTTTTTTCTGCTGCTTTTTTAAAAAGCATTGGTTTCAATTCTTTTGTACATTTCGTTGTTTTTCCTTTTCCTCGTGTACCATTCTCATCATCATAAATATAACACGTTATAAAGTAGTAAGAGAAATGATAATTTTTATATTATTACACGATGCTGCGTGCAATGCATTTTCGTCTTTGGTTTGTAAATACTGTACAGTAATAGACCAGTAGATGCATGTGTGCTATTTTACGGAGTTTTAACACACACGAGGCTCCCCTTCTTCTTCACAAAATCATCATAAAAAATAACAACAGCAGCAGCAGCGGTCGCTACATTGCATGCAATCATAATCATCATCATCATGATAAACGCACCAACACCACCATCATCATCATCGTCAAATCTCTCGTTAAGTATGTGATTGTTATTTCAAGCTTATTTTTCCAGTATTATTACAATTACAACCACCACTTGTGTTTCACTATGTGATGATGACTATTATTACTTTTATTTGCTGGCCTGCTTGTTTAAAAATGTTAGTTTGTCTTTGCTGTATACAGAGAGAAGGTTACCGCGTGAACATCAGTTAGCTGTATGTAGCAGGTTTCGAGTAAAAGAAAAGTCTGTTCCATTTTATCATCATCAACTTTAAAACCATTTTATGAAGGTGTTCATGATGAATCCTTTACGATCCAGCACCAAAGATAAGATAGTGTAGTACACGCATGCAACAAGCCTACATTCAGGCAGCTATGTGCGTTACGTGTGAAAATGTACAAACGTCATCAACACTGTATTCATGTCAATCATAGCTTTCAATTAATACATTTAAAGAAATACTGATGAAATACAGTTCACTAGTAAGAAATTGATGAGTTTATACATTTATTGCAGATTTTAACCTTGAACCTTTAATGACTTTTCAGATTTTTACTAATTTGCATAGAATGGAAAATATTATGTTTTGTTACAAGTATTGAATGTTGACTTGAAGGTAAAAAAAACTGCTAGCATAATTACATAATGTGTATGTAAATTAAGTTTCCTTTCTTGGAATTGTAAACAGTGCATCAACGCACTACCTGTCAAAAAACCTATCAGCAGTCTTGCTAATTTTATTTTAATTAAAATCAGTCAATCATCGATCATGAGACGGAAGGAATCATTTTTAGAAATAACTTTATGCTCTGAAGAAAATTTATTATTTTACCTTTCCATGCTGTCCTGCTGCTGCTGTAGCACCCTCCAGCTGCTGTCGACGAAGGCTGTTCAGCATCTCACTAGATGAGGGCATTTTTCCACCTGCTGGGTAATCAAAATAGCAACAATAAATTAACATTACTGAATTAGTAATTTATGTACATGGAAAATCATACGATTGGCATTACTGAGATAAACTGCTAATGCAAGAAGCACACAGGTACACCTGTACAGATAGCGTTGCGTTTCAATTTGAACAAGTGTTGTTAAAAAAATTGTACAGAAAAGTACATGAAATACTTTCTCCTTGAGGCAAACAAGCAACTTAGTACGAGTAATGACTTTTATACGCTTAGCATTATTTGTTGTTTTAGGGAGAAAATGGGGGAAAGCATTTACAAGAAAATGGAAAAAAGCGAGTGCAACAAGCTTTCAGAAAAAAAACGTGATGACTTGATAGCGGCGGACAAGGTGGCAAAACGCCCACAAAACAGCGGTAGTTCATGAGTTAATGGCCAGTTGCCACACACTCTTTTTCACACACTGATACATACATACCTACTTATATTGAACAAAAAATGGATATATATTCTTTAATTTCATATACCTATTGGTTATATAGTACACAGTACACAAGTCGGTATATACCAAACCAACCAATACCACACGAAAGCCTTTTAAAGAGCGAATTAAGCAGTATAATATTACGTTTTGTAAACTTGTTCGTTTTGTTAGTTCAGTCGTGCGTTTCCTTCTTGTACCTTACCATTCATGCTCATTTTTTTTCTTTCAGTCTTCTTTTTTATTTCACTACAGCAATTTAACAATGTTTGTGAGAAAAAACTTCTCTCGCATTCAAGGAAACACTCTTATAAGAAGAAGAAAAGGGCAAAAAAACCAGATTCGGCACGCTTACAAATTACATACTGTAAGCACGACTGCATTACCAGTAAATTGGAAAATTGAAGTAAACCAAGCAAAACCCACACAAAGTGAGGAAAAAAACTGAGCTTGACTGGTTGTCTTGTTGCTTTTTCTTACAAGATTTTTACTGCTTTACGCCGCCTTGTCACTTCTCATCATCTTCAATGTTGAAAACCACACATTTTCCTGAAAAAGTATGTGGTGTGCCATCACACTGCTTTTTTGCAGTGGTGGTGGTGGTTGTTGTGTACGAATGTTGATGTAACTTTGTGAGCTTTCCTGTCAGTGTGTATGCGCTTGGGAATGTTATCTCGGTATAAATTTTGACTATATATCGATATACATACCTGCTTGCTTAATACTACTACTGCCTTCTCGTTTTCACACTGACAAATTGCTCCAAGCAAAAAACTATTTGGACAGCAGTAAGCTACCGGCTTTTTACTTTGAGACGCTGCTACAAGTTTTAAGGGAAAAAGCCTTCATGTCTACCATTATTGTGGTATGCAAAACCGTTTTTTTTACCAACCATTATCATATTCTTAATCAGGAAAACCCATGAGAAATTGGCAAAAAAAATCACAAAAAATAGAAAACAGGACAAAGAAGTAATTCTGTACTTTTTGCCTTTAGTCTCTATCATTAAATGGATAGTAGGTTGAGGATGCATGAATATTCACCAGAAAATGAAGTGCATATTAAATTTACAGATATTCTTCTCGGTCATTCCTTCATGCTTTTTGCTGTTATTTTCCATTTTTGGTTAAGATCATGGTGAGCTCCTCTGCGCACGTTGGATACATAAAGGTAAAAAAGATGAGATTTTTGTCACATCATTTGCTTTCCGTTCAAAATTGCATTAGAATAATACACCACCCCCATGCCGCTTTCCTGAGTAATTTTCTTTCATTAGCTCTCCATCAAAGGCAGAAAATTATGAGAAAAATCCCGAAAAAAAACGTTACGTGCATATAAGTAAGAAAATGGATATACTTGGGATTGTAAAACACAGTAGCAGACAATCAAGCGAATAGACCATATACCAGCTACCACTGCTTCATGATGATTACCTGAATAGGTAGGAACAGTATGAATCCCCACGGGCTCAATGCCCAATTTTAGAAAAATGCAGCTACGTAAAAGGAAGAAAAAGATTGGATTCTTGGATTTTAATATTCGTATTTTAGGGATGCGTAATAATAATATGGGATTAAAGCGTTGGGATTTCAAAATAAAACCAACTTCTGCATTCGCATGAAGAACATAAAAAACAGGAAAAGAAAATTACGGCTGCTCCTTTTTGACAGATGTATTTCTTTTGAATGTCATTATTATTATCATGATTAAAAAATAGTTTAAGGTATGCAATGAATAAAACATCAAGAAAGCGTTTTACTGTATGCATACTTTAATTTGTATCGTTGTCTGTCCCAATGTTGCATTGCAAAAAATTCCCATCTTGTCTTCAGTACACTCATAATAATTATGCTGAATGTTGTGACTGAAGTGATTTTAGTTTGCTCAGACAAAAGACTTGCTCCAAAATTTTAGAGATTTACACTTAGTGCGAGGAAGCTCATATAGTATACAAAAAGTAAAAACAAAGGTAGTAACTTTATCTATAAAAATATTTTTTTCTCAAGAAAAAGAACGTAAACGACGATCCCCTGTGAAGACAAAACAATGTGTATTCTTTTTAAGCCACGTGAAGCCTTATCTACCAACAAATCACAGCGTAAAATTCATTTTGAAATGCGTATGCGGATATATGTATATAATCAGGTATGTATGTATGTATGTATTATTCTAAGCAAAATGACCCCTTGCTCTACTTCGTGATATACGTATTGGTAAAATTGTAAAACAAAGTGGAAAATTGCTAAATTTTTATTTTTATGAGTTTTGTATTTTACGAATTTTAGCTTCAAGACTTTTAACCCTTTTTTTCTGGGACTAAATCAGTACAATGATGCGTATATTTTGTATTTATGCTTAGTTTACTAAATAGTTAATTTGCATAGAAATAGTTCACTCGTTCGTTTTGGGATTCTCTCTGTTACGCCGAAACTAAAGGAGAAAATGTTATCGATATTCTGAAACACAGTAAACTTGTGAATTAACGTTGAATACTTGAGCATTACAAGCTTTTTCAAAAATCTTTCAAATGAATCTTAAACAGCTGCACTGTTCTCTTCAATGATGTTTAGCAGCAGTGGTATAATGAGTGTAAATACTTTGATGGCCTCCATCGATGTCTGGGATGGAGCTTGTAGTCAATAAGTTTCATGTAGATTTCATCTAATAATTTGAAAAAGAACCAGCACTTTGCACACATCACCTCAACAGACACACAGCTTTCTCAATATTTATGGAAATGGAAAAAAAGCTTAACCACTTGAAACTAATCGTTTCCTTTGGCTTTTGTATACTTCATAGGAAAACGGCGATTTTGAGGTAATTTTCAAAAGTCAATCCATTATTCATGACTTTTATTTAGCTCTAAGGTTCAATCATGTAGTAATTCAATTAGCATTTTTCATAAGTGCGATCACCACTATCGTCATCATCATAATATTTATTGCTATGTATGCAGTCATTCTTCATCTTTTACTTACTCATCGTACTCACCTCTCTCCTCTTATTTTTATTTCAATTTTCTCATGTTTCAAGCATTCTCATTGACTGAACTGCTTTTTTCAAATGGGTAACACATAAACTATCAGATATGCATAATGATCTTCATGAATGAGGAAAAACTGTAACCAGACATTATCATGCGTTTGGTTCTTTTCCTTTGAAAATATGCTTTTTTTTATTCTTCTGTGTGGTATGTCGTCCTGTTCACCACTGGCCTATGAAAGATCCCATTGTCAGTTAACAACAAAAAATCAATATTCGATTCAGAAATATGGAGATGGACGAAGGAAAAAATGATGGCAAGAAGAATGAAGGATGATGGGCTGAGATGCTACAACTTCTTTCAAGAAAAGCAAAAAGGTGAGTAGTACATACCTGTACACATGCTAATAATGAAATACCTGTGTACCTATACATACATGGCAAGGCTGATGATGACGATGACTTGTACGACGACGACGAGTGAGTCAATGCTGTAATTTAAACACGCTCGTCACACGCTGATCAAGGTGATCAGTAAACAAGTCACATTTATTGCGCCTAAAATGATGATGATATTATTTGTTGATACAAGATAGGTATTACTCACAGTAAAACATACACATTAAAATACCACCTTGCTACTTCATTCATATTATACTACATTCGTTCAAGTGTACATGCAAGAAACAATTCAAGACATTTGTACAAGTAGAATATATTTTTAGGTATTTAACTGCGTAATGTATTACTGCTTTCCATTTTTCTTATTTTACCACGTATAAATATTCAATTTTCAATATACATTTCCCCCTTGGTCTTTTTTCTTATCTAAAATCTTCAAAAATAGTGAATCGCCCTTGCTCCCTTCCTTCTTACCTAAAGTTTGAAAGATTATCTCAAATAAATTAAAAGCAAAGTATGTACTTTTAACTACATTGTTAGTTGCTAGTTATTACATAATATTCATATAACTAAATAATCACTAATCACAAAACCCTCATTCTTTTTTTTGCTTGAAGGGAACAATAATAGCCATCATCATCGTTGTCGTCGTTTACTTTTGTAAAATACTTGTGAAGACTGTGTAACTCTGATTTGATGAATTTGATTCGATTGGCTTTGGGAAAAAAAAAAAATGATTATTTAAGACAGCGTTGTTCACCATGTCTCTAGTGTTCATATTATGCACGTATGTATACGTATTATTGATAATAGTTGAACTCGTTTAGTTTGGTGGAATAGATATATTTATGTGCATATGGATGTACTTATTTGTACACATACTCAGGAACATGATGGACTGCACAAGAACATCCTTTGTGAATTTTGATCAGAATAAGAATGTATGTATTTTAGGTGATTTAATTTGTTTTGCTCAGCAGGAGGCTTGAATGGCTCTCATTGTCCGAAACAACGACGTCGACTTTTAAGTCGTATACACACGTATGCATGTTATTTTGATTGAAATCCTGCATAAGAGGATGATGATATTTTGATAACTGAAGTAACAGGCAGAATTGATTGAGGCTCATATAAAATATGTACGTACGTATTACCACTATTTTTATTTTTGGGATGAGAAGAAAAATGGACATTTTCTCCTTGTCAATCCCAGATCATCATTATCATCATCATATCAGCACAGTCAAAATCGAAATCACCTTTTTTTTAAATACCTTGTTGTACCGTGTAGCCAGCCACCACTGCTACTAAAGTAAGAAGTATATATATATTCATGAAAGGTAAACTGTACGGGAATCCATATTATTTTGCGTATTATGGCAAAAAGGGGTGGTGATGCCATTAAAGCCAAATGTAGTGGAGAGGAACTGTACAGGGCTGCATTCCTATATGACACATTCTAAAAATTGCCACAATGAAATAAATAAATATAAAGTTAAGTAGAGTCCGAAATAAGTATCATTTGCAAAAGAGGGTTGGTTACTGTCGATTTAAGTTTGAAGGCAACCGTTGAAGAAGTAAGTGGCTGTAGGATAAAAAAAATGAGTTGATCACAAAGTGATATGATAATATGCGGTCGACCATTGAGGACGAATATAAAATGAAGAAACGAAGAAAGGATGAAAAGACACCTGCACATTTGTATGCGATTTGTGTACTCTATTGCATGTTTTAATGTGCATTATTTTTCATTCGATTTGGATTCGATTTTTCATCAATTGATTGAAGGAGAAAAAAAGAGGTGGATGTACTTGCGTTTCTTTCTTCTGTAATATTCACTCAGACAATATTATTCTTTCCATTTTGAAATCATTTATTTTTACAAGCGTAGGAAGCGTAAAATATCTCTACGAGAATGCTTTTTATACTTGGATATTTTCATATGGTATAATGTTGCCAAAAAACTGCAGGAAAAATAAAAGGAAAAGAAGAATCGGCAAATCACTCTTCAACAATATATTGATGAAAAGAAGCAAATTTAAGTTGGCAGGATGGCAGGTATAAAGGAAGACCATTTTTTTGAATGTCTTTTCATGGTGGCGGTGGTGGTGGTAGAGGTATTTACAGTATCATCCTCATCATCATTACAAGACTACGAGCATCAACAATTGTCGATAAATTTAGTGAAGTATGCATCATTCTCTTTGAGATGTCATTGTGCTTGTCATTTTCCTATTTGACTCTTTTCCAATTGTTACGTGTTCTATGGTGCCAGTGTTCCTTCCTTTTTTGCTTGATTTCACAGAATAGGAGAGCTGTTCTAACTGAATGATTGCTACAAGAAAACCAAGAAGTAAAAAAAAATAATCAATCTGATTTTCCCCACCATGATCATCATCATCATCGATGTTTTATTCAAGTAGTAGAAATGTAGAGAGAGATGCTAAAAGAATCATGACCATGAGCCAACAGCAGCAGTATCATTCGTGGTAGTCCACCGCAGCAAATAAATAATTTTTTATTATTGTATTATTGGCAACAAAAGAGAACAAGATGTTTTACAAGATTTTTTTTCTTACAAAAAATTGATTTCTTATTATGAATTACAAGTTACATTGATTCATATTGGATTACATATTGACTTAATTGAGTTCTCTTTTTTCTGATAAATAGGTACACGTAGTCATTTTTCTTCTCGGTAACGGAGACGGATATACGAATAGCATAGGAAAGAAAATAAATGAGTTGCTTTTTTGGTGGTAGATTCTATTGCTGCTGCGGCTGAATGGCTGCTGAAATATGATCATGTTGCTAATGCTGTTGATGATGATGAAGAGAAGCTGACGATGATGATCGTTTCTATTGGTCATTGAACCTACTTAAGAAACGTAAAGTATTTTTTCTCTGTATGTACTATTGGAGATATACAAGTGTTCGACCAGCCAATACCATTCAAGTATCATCATCCTCTCAGTAAATGTCCGAGAACAAAATCTTACTTTGTGAAATGCTCAAATAAATAATTGCATATATTCCATGGAATTTGCAATAAGCAAAAAAATAAAGACGAACGAATGCCATTAAATGGCAGAAATCCGTAAAATATGTCCGTCTGCTTATAAGACAGAGTGAAAGACAAAAAGAGTACACTAAAAGCAATGTAGGGATTTTTGCGGCTGAATTCTTTTTTTTTTCTAATGGGATGAGTTCTTAATGATGGTTCAACAACACAACATTTTGGGATCTCTTTTTTATCAAAATTATTGCTTGTAATGTGTGGTATCTGCAAGTTTTCTTACTTTGCATTCAATTTCTTTTTTTGGTCTCGTTTCAGATTTTCTCTGCTTGAAATAATAAAAAATAGTTAAAATATAAGCACGTAAAAAGGTAGGTATGCATATACGGCTACAAACAGAAGAATATTTTGACAGTACAATCATATCATCAGTATACCGCAGAGTGTAACCACCACCACTATTTTTACGAGCTACTTGTTCCAATATATCAATCTGTGTGCATGTCGTGTATGTAGACATGCATACATGGCTGCTGGCAAGTAAGTCAAAGCCGAACGTCTTAATTATCGATGAATGCATATAGCAGCAAATAACAAACAAGCCCAAAAGAGAGGAGGGATGATTAGTGATGATGAATCATTTATTATTTGCGTATTAAAAATTGAAACAATTTACTTTTTGCATGCAATTACAACTGATATACATAAAAGAATTTTTTAAAGAAGCCACACCGATGCTCAAATAAACACAACAGAACCATAAAAGCCAATGCAAATATCATAATAGTCGTACAAGAAAAAAAAGTAAGTGCATTTTATGACTTTTTTGCTCTCAATTCATTACCCTGCTCAACAACAGTTTTAAAAAAATTAAACATTTTTTTTACCATTATTCCTTCAAGTTAACAAGCATGCTAATAGTGTAATCACTATAATATCATTATTACTTTGAATAAGATAAATGCAAAGTTGCGAATCAAGTTCGGTGGAGGGTAATTCAACACCAACAATGTCATTGTCATATTTGTATTCGTTTCACGTTCTTTCACAACTGCTTCACTTTTGTTTTCTCTGTAAACAGAACGTGATGACGATTATGACGAACAAAAGGAAGAGAAACAATGAGATTCTTCTTTGCTAAAAGATCAATATTGTTTGCATTGGCATCTTGTAAAAATGATAATGATGAACTGATAACAATAAAGAATTATTAAACTTTTTTAGATACTGCAAACAGGGAAGGAAGTAGGAAATTCAATATGCCCTTTTTCGCTTCACTTTCCTCCTTTGCAGAAAAAAAACTGAATACATTAATCTGCAATTTGCCACCTCGCCCCTTTGTCAAACGAGGTAAAGAGCTGCCACTACTTTTTATTTACTACCTCATGCCAAATATGTGGATCATACAACTAATCAAATTGCTTTGTGCTCGTCTAGCTACTTATTATAATGATGAACACTGAAGACATTATAATTTGAGGTTTGATCTGATTTGAATATAAAAAAATTGTAAAAAGTCTGTCAACAGGTTTCATTCATGCCCGCTTGTAAAATCATTTTATGAATAACCAGTCATAGTAAAAAAAGGTAAATAAAATTGAAACGATAACGTCGATTTTCATACTTTTTACTGCGTATTTTTAGTAGCATTTTATCATTGGTAATCATGAATCGTCGCCTTTCAAGGAAGGATTGTTTACTTTCTAAAAATCGTTCACTTTACGAAAAAAAATTGTATGATGTTTTTTGGTGGTGTGTGGATACGAATGAAATCCGAGACGAAATCAGATAAGTCATTATTACTGTGTATCTGTCAAGAAGCCTCGTTTGTACTACAACTTTGGTCTTGGTTTGTTTCCTCTTCATGCCATGCGCTATGAAATAATGTCTTTGATGCTGTTTCTCTCCTCTGTCTTATGCTCTATAGTACAAAATCACGTTTTCGGATTTCGGGGCGATTAGTCTCAACTTGTTTCTTGTGTGACTTGAGGATTTTCAATGAATGCTGTCTCCTTCGTTCTGTATAATTTATAAAAGACTTGCCTCAAAATAGTTTCATCTGTGAATGGGTACGTACGTATATTTTTTTTGCTTCTTAGGTAAGAAAAATTATTATTGTTATTATGCAACTTTATAAAAGACAAACCGAAACAAACAGTTTTTTTTGAGTGAAGGAAGGGGATAAAGGAAACACTACTCGAATGGATTATCATAATATACACATATAGCAAAGCAAAAGAGTGAGGGAGAGGGAAAAGCATGTCAAGATGAGGTAAAGGGTTAAAAAAGGATTTTAGTACACTATTTATCCATTGAGCGTCATAAACCGCATTATTGTAAGAGCGTCATGGGAAATGAAATGAATAGTATGTATGTTTGTGTGTGTGTGTGTGTAGCCGGAAAGTTGGAAAAGAAGCTGAAAAAAAATATTTTCCCATAAAGTAGGACTAACCCTTATTGACCTTGTGTTTAGCTAACGGTGTAATGTTCATCAGGGAATGCAGATAATCTGGTAAGTGTAAAAAAACGCTGAAAGATGAAATGAAAGTATGTTAGAAGAATAACGAATATTTCAAAAACTCTTGTTTTGTTTAATCTAGTAGTACTAGCTCAAATACTTTGTATGTAAATCATATAAACTTTATGTCTGGGTAGTATTGCATGAAATCACTGTTTAGAATTTTTATTTTTTGTAATTGAATCCTTTTGCTCACTCACACAGTTTTTAAGAAAGTACCTACATCAAAATTAAGACAATTATTTGGACAACATTGCCAATAAGAAATAATATCTCTTTAAAAAGTTTATTACATTTCATAGAATCGTTTAGAACCTCATAAAAATCATAATATTTCTCAAATTCTGGTTTGAATTTGATAACACGTTTATGTGCTTGAATAACTCTCTTCTTCTTCATTTTCTTTTGGTTCAAGTATCCCCGGATAAAACATTTTTTTCCACCCACTTTATTACCACAATCCGCATATCTACAAAAACCCGTTTTATCATAAATCATTACATTTTTACTTATTATTACGATTACAACACTTGCCAGTTTTTTGCTCTACTGAGATCAGCACAGAGACAATCTGTGAAAGAAAACTACTTTTTTGCACAGTAAAATAATCTGAATATTTATATACCCGCATAACATAGCAATATAACATACATTATTGCTATATTATTTCAAGGATTTAAATTTATTATGCCACTTATTTGATCTCTTTCCATTCCGCATATAATGTACAATTTTCTGGGTTGTCGAAGATGAAAAAGTGTAGTGAAAAGAAGCATCACTGGATTTATTCCCTGAATCTGCAGACAGCACAGAGCAGATGATATAATCGTATTTATAATGTTAAGTAAATGCATGCATAAACATCGCCACTTATATTATTATAATTATATCATTTTATGTATTTATTCTTAAACCATCTACTATATGTCTTGTTGTTAGTGTTTGAAAGTGTACACAGTAAATAATTTTTTGGTAATCTTAAGTGCATGTCTTCGACTTTTATTACTTTGAGAGAACATGAGTTTTCCCACATTTTCACTTCTTTTTGCTCACTAAAATTACAAGCAGACAGAACCCCTTTCGCCTGATCCACAGAAACACACACAACATTACTCAATTCTTGAGAAAATTTGAGTGTGGAAAATAGTAAAAAGGAGAGAATAAGCGCACATGGAAATCTTTATTGGAGTTTTTCTTTCTTGTAAAAGTTTCGTGGTGTGTGCATTGGAAAGACAGAAAAAAAGTGATAAGATAAGAAAAATGAATTGGTGCAAGTTAGCTTAGTACGCACACACAGCACCATACTTTACAAATGAAACCATGCGTCTCTTGTTAGTTTTTACAAGATGCGTTACGTGATTTGGGAATGTGTGCGGTGATGGTGTGTTATTAGGGAGGTTTGTAAAGTAAACGGATAAATGGGTTTTTTACGAGGATATTACGGCAGGCTCTTTAAGAGTGGTTTGTATTTTATTTTGATCAAGTCCGAATGGGAGATGTGATGTGACTTGGTTTTGTTTTTCTTGATTTAAAAAAAAGTTATTGCAAAACCGTGATAATTAAGCGCTTCACGGTGGAGAACAATGAATGTACAACAATTTAATTTGAAAATAGATGGTTAAGCGTATAAAATGTTGGGGTCCGTCATAATTTATAATAATAACGAACGCGTTGTATGTATACATATATACCTACTTAGGAGGGAGGACAAGTGATGCAGATGTACCATGAAGTGGTTGGTGGTAGTAGTAGCAATTTAGGGTAGCATATGAATATCAATGAGATTCTTCTTTTGCCATTACAATGCACACTCACTACTACTCTTACTACTGCCTTCTTTTCACAAATGAAAAGTTGTCTGGGATTGAAAGATTGAACAAAAAGGCAAAAGATGACCATCCTATGACGATGATAACACTAATAATATGATGACGATGATGATGCTGTGAGGCTGATGATGATGAGGAGGACGACGATGTTCATTCCCTCGTGGTCTCTGTTTTTGTGCCTCTTGCCTCTTTAGTCAAGTTGAGATATCAACAAGAATTTATGATCTTGTCCAGTCTGTATAAATACTGTAACGCAAATGTTGAGCTCATTCATTCATAGCCATGTTTGTATATTATGCATGCTTGCTTGATGATGTTGATTGCTAAGTGCATGTAGTAAAAGTGCGAATAATGAAATACCAAATAGGTATGTATTTGTATTGTATCGCAATAATATACTACGCACTCTGACACTCTTACACTATAACGATTCTGTACAAGTGTAAATATTATGCTATTCCTTTTGTTGATATGTGTCATGTGTACAAATTTTATCACCCATTGTACAATCGAGGAACCTACGCTCCAAACTGATCGAGTTGTTGAAGGAAGTTCTATCCACACAGTGCAGTGCAGACAGGACATGAAGGTGTGATTGAGCTTTGGACAAAGCTGTGAAATTGATGTTGTGACAGATGCACTTGTCTTTATCATCCCATCGTGATGCTAGAAGAAAACGCTCTAAACCTCAGCTAACCCAGTACTACTGCTGAATCTCATTATTTAGCAAGGTGTCATTCTACGCAATTTTTAAACAAAAACATTTTTGCAACAAAGTTGAATGAATCATTGCTGCGACTGCTTGACAGTTGTAGGTCTTTTGACTCTATATGCGCACGACTTTTGTTACATGAATAATTTGACTAAAGCGAATAGGTATGTAGGTATTTACTTTCGAATAAAAAGACCAGGTGAATTTCCAAATTTTAAACAACTGTTTGTTTAGTAGAATGAGTAGAAAGGTGACTTGAATTTGCACATGATTAAACTGCTTTAGGATTTGTTTTCAATATTTTACTCGTTTATTTCATGTAGGAGAAAAGTTATTATTCAGTTGATTCAGACAGACTAGTCTCGTTTCTCAAATTATAAGCGATAAAATTACAAAATGGCAGGCATGTATTGAGTAACGTGATCCGTGTTCAGTCACTCAATACAAATCGAATCGTTAAATATGTTTTCTTTACCATCATTTTTACATTTTAATCTTGCTGATAACTAGTATATGTGTAACGATATTTTTTATCACGCGGAATGTCTGAAAAAAACTCTTAAAATATTAGTGATAAACTGAAACTGAACCTGAGATGAGGCAGAAAAAAAACCACAAAGAAAAAACTTGAAATGGGGAAAAGACATGCACTGCTCATATAAAAAATTATTGCCTTTTCTTGTACCAGTACTCGGAACAACGAACTAATGCAACGTATTGTAATTGTATAATCATATTAATACTCTATTTTTCTTTGCATAAAATCAACCAAACCAACATGTTACGTTTGTGAGTTTTTTTATTAGTCTCTCTTTGGTAAGATGAGAAGTGTTCAGTCTCTGAATGTAAATGCAATGACATGACTGGTCTCATTTTGCTCTTGTTTTCTTCTACTTGGTCATATTTTTTTACTGATCATTGCCACGAAGAGGAAAAAAATCTGTGAGCGAAGAAGAGCAATCTAAACTAAAAAAATACATTTTTTATGCAGCACTCATCAAGTTTTCTTCTCCGTACTTTGGAAAAGTTTTACAATAAGTCTGGCTCATAATTTAGTTGCATAACGCTTTTCGGTCATGAAAAATATTATTGCATTGTACGGATATCTCATATTCATTTCACTTTGAAACACGAAGAAAGTAGGCAAAAGTGAGAAATAATGAGTGAGCGTATATATATGTTCAATGTACTTTTAGTACGAACGAATATAAAGTACTGCATTTATTTGGCTTTTATGATGACGGCAAAGTTGATATGTTGCTGTTTGTGGTACGATGCCTGTGTGGTGCGGTGGAATCGCAGCTTCACTGAAATGTGAGGTATTTAGCTTTTTAAGTGAATTTCAGCAGTCAATATAAAAAGGCGAACCAAAAACCATCAAATATTTTTTTTAAACGTAACCAAACCCAAAAACCAATAAGCTTGATTATTCCTCTTATTTCCAAAAGAATAAAAAATATGTCTTATGATGTTGTTGTTGTTGATGATGATGACTTGACTTGAAAAGTCAACCAATATATAATACACACATATCACCCAATAATCCTTTACGTTATTATTATTACTTAAGCAGCGACGCATCAGCCACTCATAAGGATTCAACCAGGCATCCTTAATGGAAGGAGATTTTTTAAAGAAAGAAAAAAATCAAACCAAAAAATTTATTCCCAAAACTGGACGAACCAGTTTCAAAAGAGATTTTCTTCGACAAAACTCCGTTGTTGAGGTTTTGAAACAATATCACAGCGAAAAATAATATAATAGTTTGACTGTGTGTGTGTCTCTCTCTCTCTCAATTTTATGTATATATGGTGGTCAAATAATAAAAAATAAAGTCCACTTCTTTGCTCTTAAATTTTTTTGAGTAGAGATATGAGCTAGATGAAGGAAATATTAGTTCAATTTTTTCAAGCATGAATAGAAACGTGTGGAGCTATCATCTATAGAGTCTCCT
>JAHZMZ010003207.1:0-13720 GCA_027743805.1 Lepidocyrtoides sp. E14 | reverse complement strand
ATATTTTCGGCACAGTGAAATTTCTTGCTTCACCGGTAGAGCACTCGTTATAACGTATTGCTTTAATAGATCGTGATATATCAATAAACAGTTTAGTATTTTCCTTTGCTGGTAGCAAATAAACTATCCTTCTACCTCTGGAATACAAGTGATTACTTCGAGTGAAATAGTATACATATTTCCTACTCTTACAACTCATTTGTGTTCCATATTTGATCGTTTAAACTACTGAATTAAGCTTCCTAACTAAAGGAAAAAAAAATCTATAATAAAATGATGGCTGCTCCAACTTCCGTGGTCGTCTTGGACCGTGGGAACAACACAACATGTACTATCAACCTTCATGGTAAGAAATTATAGTAGTAGTGTGTAAGCAAGTACATACCTATACGTCATAATATTATGTACCTACTTTACTTGATCCTGATCGAAACAACTTGCTCATTTTCTTATATAACTTGTAACCAAATACAAGTGTTTGGTTCAGCTTACTTATAAAAAAAGATGAAATGTAAGCGGTCGAAAAGCTTTCACTTGGTGAAAGCCTTTCTTACTGGTATACTGTCAGACATTGGATGCTTGCCATTTCTGTGCAATATGCCACGTAGTATTGCGTTTCTCTTACCATACCAATCTGCTTCCCACATCACCACTGTATTCTCATAGCTTTGTATTTTCACACAAGTAAAAAAAATATTCAATGGTGTCTGTCATTTCTAGGTGCAACGGTTGTATCTTGGCGTGTGAACAATCAAGAGCAGCTATTTGTCTCAAAGCAAGCTCAGTTTGACGGAAAGAAACCTATTCGTGGCGGAATTCCATTTGTTTTCCGTAAGTAGCATCTTTATAGTATTTTTTTCATAAAGTAAGCATCGTATCCATTTATCATCATATTATACAAGTTGTGTAGCCTAACAAAAAAAATTCTACTATGCTTGCCATGTCAGCACAATTCGGACCATGGAACTATGGACCACAACATGGATTCGCTAGGATTATTCGTTGGACGTTAGAAAAGAGTCCTGAACGTCTTCCATCCGGCGATGTTGAAGCTGTCTTTTCTCTCATGGACAATGATTTTACTAGGTCTATGTGGAACTTTCCATTTCGGCTAACATACCGGTATAAAACTATAGCAAATGACAAAAAAAAATATTTTTTTTTTGCGCTACTAGATCTAGACCAACAAAATATTAATATTGTATGTACTCGTAGTAAGATGCTGATTTACTTTTGAATTTGCAGCCTTATTCTTCGTGAGAAGGAACTGCATTTTAACATTTGCGTTTACAATCCCAGCAAAGATCTCACGTTCAGTTTCAACCTCTTGCTACATACTTACTTCAAATGCCCTGACGTACGCCGTTGTCAAATCACAGGTCTACATGGCTGTACATTTATCGACAAGGTGGGTACATTTCATCTGCTTGTAGTAACAACGTATATTATTTCAATAGAATAATATGCAATGATTGTAGTGCGGAATTGATTTTGTAAGACGAAGACGCTTAGTTTTTATGCATTTTTAAACGATGGTAGAGAAGTAAATTAATCATGGCACACATGACGTCGAGTGCTGTGGGTTTGGTGAAAATGACATTGATTGATGACGGCACAAAAACACTAAAGTTTTACTTGACGTAGGCATGCATGTGGCGCATTTCTTTCTACCACTACTTCTATAAGTTTACATACTGTGTGGTGGTGTATTAGACACTAATGATTTTGCAATCATTTCTACGTTTAAAAACAATCCACCCTCCTTCTTTCTCTCAAAAAAATGCATAATCATTTTATTTTTCTCGTTTTGTCTGTTCTATTATTCAAAATTTTTAATGTTTATTCATTCTATATATATGCTTTATAATAAATTGTCAAAATTATTTAGTCACAGTAATTAACTTTTTTATCAAAAAGTGAATATTATTATTAAATTTTGAAATGTCCCATTATCATTCTATATAATAACTCTATATACGTCCCCGAAAAAAAATAAACTTGAAGCATTACTTTTGAGAATTGAAATCGATTCCAATTATTATTTTTTCTTGGATTGTTTTTCAGAGTGGAAAACAGTGACAGGAAGAAAAACTTTAGAAGCTAAAACAACTCATTTATGTTTTGTGTGTCTGTTTGCAATGGAAAAGCGAGAAAGCAATAATTATTCTAAAAGTCTAAAAAAGTTATTATACAATACACATAGTACATTATGGCTACGTATGATGAAAAAAATTTATTTTACAGACTGTAAGTTTTAAAAAAAGAAGAAAGTTGAAGCAAAATGTAATGATGATATTATATACTCAATTACGAAAGCAATAATCATAGTATAATATAGAGATTTTTTGCATGCCTACTAGCATGCATTATTATTATTATTGTATCGTGTATAGTCGATAAAGATGTACATCATAAAAGACTTACTCTTGTCAGAGGTGTCCAAGATATATTTCCGTACTGATTTTATTACTCTATTATATTATTATGATTACAGATTTTGGAAGTTTTATAACACTAGTTTACCTCAAAGAGGAGATAAAAAAATGTAGCATTTACAAGATTTGTTCCTGCAATACAACATTTATGTAGCACAAGATTTATGTGCACACAGAGATATTAATTTTTAGTCTATAGGCATATTTTATATTTATTGTGGCTTGATAACCCAAAATTGACCAACTATGAGATCCGGAATCCATGCACAGTTTTTTAAATCTTTCAACTTAACAGTAAATGCCATTACTCAACTCATGCTTGTAGTTGGTGTAAATGATTATCGGCAAAGCTGATAGAATAAAAGCAAGAGATTTTTTGGGTATTCTTACTTTCAACTTAACAGTAAATGCCATTACTCAACTCATGCTTGTAGTTGGTGTAAATGATTATCGGCAAAGCTGATAGAATAAAAGCAAGAGATTTTTTGGGTATACTTACAACTACTTTCGAAAAGACATTCACTCTTATTCAATTTTATAACAACAACTATATAAACCGGTTAAATAGTAGAAATGCATCTTGCATCTTGTGTAATCTGTGTAGTCACCGTTTTCAGAAGCTTTAATAATAAATCTATATAAATAAATAATTATTATATCTTATGTCAATGTGGAAAATTCGTACTTT
The DNA here is from genome assembly GCA_027743805.1 of Lepidocyrtoides sp. E14. NCBI lineage: Eukaryota > Metazoa > Arthropoda > Collembola > Entomobryomorpha > Entomobryidae > Lepidocyrtoides > Lepidocyrtoides sp. E14. Next base: position 10,597 of record JAHZMZ010003207.1, on the reverse strand, counting down.
GTAAATATATGGGTGGTATATTATGTAATTGCGGCAGTTAATAACATAAAAAAACATAACATGTAGTCATTCAATTAAACAGAAATTTTAGTGTAGTTTACTAAGTGGAACAAAATGCAAAATTATCCATCCGGAAAATGCTAACCTATGGGAAAGGTATTTCAGATAATAAAAGCCTTTATCTTTTAATTAGTGTATTTATAATGCAGCAGTTAAATTTTTTAAAAAAACAATTACTGTTAAGCTCTACTCGATTTTTCGAGAATTACAAAAAAATACAGTCGTGATGAAAAATTGAATCTTTCAGTATTGGTAATTTATAAATATATTTGCTTGGCAGGATGAATAAATATAGGGCTGCATAATCTATTGGCAAAAAAATATACTACTTTATACATTATGGGTGGGAAGCTCAACTTTTAATTATTGTACAACATTTTGTAGGCATTATTAGGATTATAAACTCATTACTTTAAAATGATATTGTTCCATGAGGTTTGCTCATGTTTCGGTTCTTGCAAGTTGTTAGCGGAATTATTAGGTAATAAAAATAAAATATCGGTATTGCTAGTTAATTGTATTTAAATCGCTATTCTGGACCTGTGTGATTCCAGTTTGAAAAGTGATTGTAAAAGTAGAAATGTCGGCCTAAGAATACAACTGTAAAAAGTATCCTACCCAAAGGATTAATTAATCATCATAACCTTAGAAAATTTGAAGATGAAGCACTTTTAGGTAATTTCTCTAGTTGAAGATGAATACAATTTGTAAAATTTAACAATTATAATTTCATTTGCAACCAATATTCTAAAAAATATATAGTTCCTTTCACCGATAATCTTGCAAGCCACTTTTCATTTGAGAAGGGCTCCAAAAAATAACAATTTTGACGGTACTACATCATGATGCTATACCAAATCATAATTGTACTTTACGGCAATTTCAATTAAAATGTTATTTGTAAATAAATTCATAAATGTACGAAGAATATTATGTATTTCATAAGATTCATGTGTTATTCAATTAAAAATAAAATCTTTGACTGTATTATTTTTATGGATTATTTAATGATTCGTTTCTGCACACTTGCATATAATATGCTACTCTGAATTTAATCACAAGTACCTACCCACATCCATTCACATTCGATGCATTGACTTTACATGACTCCTTGACACGTGTGATTTTACCAAATTAATATTTCCCTTGTGAATAAAACTGCACTTTTCAACAATAATTCAACAAAAATTTACTTTTCTTCATGATTGGATGCATTAATTAATATGTTAATAGAGTTATTGCGGTGATAAGATCTTATATTATGTAATTCACTGCGTTAAGGGGCAAAAAAAGACATGCTCATATTGAGCAAGAAGCTTGTTCTGTCTATCGGCATTGACAATGCCGCATTGTAAACGCGATCAAAAGGATTAAAACAGGAAAATTTTCACAATTATTTTACGCAGAATTGGAGATGAAATTGAGTGCAATAAATGACTTCAAACGAGATGATGATGGAGGCAAATTGAATAAGATAATTTAAGCCGTATACCTACTTGTTTCAGTTTAAAAACAGGAAATTAAAATTCCCTTGTTAAATAAAGTTTTGAATGAAGCAAATTTCGTACGTAATTAAACACTACAATAACCATTTGCACTTTTTATGAATGTTTGCTTTTAATTATATGATGCAAAAAATTGAAAAACTGACTCGCAATTATGTTTTCATGCTGCAATGCTTTTGATAAGGGAAGTTAATAATCCCATTGTTATATCATGCTTGAGAAAGTACTAAAATATTTTTAAATGCATATTTTTCAGCATACAATTGTTTTTTGTTTGACTCTCCTATAAACATTTGAGATTTTTACTCGTAATTTATGACCACAGCCTATTCATTTACTACTTGCACAAACACTGAGCCAAATTACTGCTGGCTCAACCTTGCCGGACATGGACTGACTAATGGGCTGACTAAAACCAACTCCACATATGAATTGGTGAAATTACAATTAGCGGGTATGCCGGATGTTTGAATGATGTAATAATACTTTTTTTAAAACTTCTAATACAAATTGCTAGCTGGCAAATAAACGCATTGGTGCCAAATTTTGCTTTGCACGAGTAAATCTACTCACCGTCTAACAATTTCCATAATTATCATGACCATTTCATGTGTGCTCAAGTTCATGCTCAGTTTTGCATTGTGCATATACATTCATTCCAGAAGACGATCTTTAAAAAAAATTAGCCTTTTCTCTAATCTACAAACAGTAAGTTTTCATCAACAGCAAAAACCTTGCTCTACTACTTGTCATGTCAATAATTTTATGAATTTACGATGAAGCCATTTTTATTTACAACTTCCAAAGTGGTAAGGAGCCAAGTCTGCGGTTGTTTTTTACTATTCACGAGTAGTTTATAACTTGCTATAAATAATGGTTTCAGGTCAAGCAAGCTACATAAAAACCAGCATTCATTCACACTGATGATGGTGCTGCAATGCTGAGAAAATCGCTCAGTGGACAAATAACTCTTTGCATTTTACATATATGATTTAAGCAAATATTTTCATGCTGCTGAGGAATAATAATAATCTCTGTTTGTAAAATATTATTTTTTTGTGTGGCAGCTACCACTATTGCTCCACACTTTAGAAGCTTTCATGCATGTAAGTACTACTGCAACAAAACCAAATACGAGTATCGCAAATATCATCTTCAGCCTGGCTGCTAAATTGTCATTGTTTATAAGTTCACATAAGTTCCAACGGTATTCAAGACTAACTCAACATTACATAATAAATGTGTACACAGCTACACATACACGTATATAATTTAATACCATTTCAGGATCAAATCAATTATGTTGCTTCAAACATGCATTTTAACTACACCAAAACTTTGTCCAAATGCTTATGCATACCTCCTTTTTTCATGCCTTGTGTTTTTTATGCACACAAAAAGTAAATAGGTAGATATCTCTTTGGGTTGGTGTTGTACAAACTAATATAATAGCATGAAAAACACAACACCAAGTAATAGCTTTACAGGATATTATTATATAAAAACTAGTATCGTTATTCGTTATCTGGGCTGGCAGGTTTCGCCTTGCCTGTTACAAGCCCACATATATCCATCCTATAACTCCTAATTCCCATGTAGCATGGCATAAGTACATCTACCAACACGACAACGATATATTTGTAATATGTATGTAGGCAACTAACTGTTTTTTTTTTACCACACCAACGCCTTGATAAATGAACTATGGAGTATGGAGGAATTATGAATGTATGTTCAAGTGAGTTTTGTACATGCAGTCGTAGTTTGTAGTTTATATATTTCTGTGCTTCTTCTGTCTGCACACAAGTTTACACAGAGACAAAAAAGTTAAATCTAAATCTCTGTTTATATTGCTGTGTGCTGCTTGCTGCTGCTCTGTTAAATTCACTACCATGTAATAACTTTCGGTGTGTGGCTCTTTTGCTTTTATAAGCTTGATAAAGAAAATATTGCGGCTCTTTTCGCCGAATATATTGTTGCTCACTTCTTCCTTCAAGAATATACAAGTAACATATTACGGATGTACATACTTTTATTCTCTGCATACCCGTACTTACAAGTGAATAGTAAAAAGTAGTAAAATTTGTTAAAAAATATAATGGAATATGTGTATGCTACTTACTGCACACAGTGCATGAAACTAAACAACGAATGTTTCTAGTTTTTGTATATTTTGCATTAGTAAATAAAGTAAATCTATGAGATGCTCCCCAATGCTCGTTTCATTTTTCTTCTCATTCAACACACCACATAATATAAGATCCTGTCTGTCTGACTTAAGAGAACAAGTTAAAACAGTAAAGATATCCTTCTAAATAAATGGACATTAAGTTGCTGACAGAGAGCAGCGATAACTATAGCCAATGCAGTGTATATTTTTTGTTAAAGAAAAAAAAAGTCAGCAAACTCACCAGAGAGAAGACGTGACGATATATATCTCTAAAGAGAGAGAAGTTTTTTTTGTGAATGTGTGAGTGAGTAATAATGTACCTAAATGAATAGATCTCCTGCAAAGTTGAAGAAGTGAAGGTAATGATGATAATACTATTGTTAATGTTACACATTAATGTATACCTCCATGCATAGCATACCTAAATATTTTTACTACTAGCATCTTACATTGATATACATTTATTCTGCAAAAAAAATAAACCGTAATTTAGTTGTAGGTGATGCTTATAATATATTCTTGTTTTGTCGTTTGTAAGTGAATTGAATGTAAACGAACTTTAATATTGAATGTGAAGTTTTAGCAGTAGTGGCAACAATGCTGTCATGTAGAAGAAATAGAATGGAAGATTTGTTCTGATAGCGCAGCGATAGTAAGAAATATGTTATTATGGCTATAAAAGTAGGAATAGTAAAAAAAAAACAATAAGGATGGATTGCCTTAATGTCTTATTCAGTAATGTACATCATGTCATGTAGTACAGTTTTGCTTGTTCAAAAATATTTTTGAACAAAATCATACAAGTAAGTTTGCCCAATTTATGGGGTATAAACTTAGTTAGTGCAGTAAAAAAAATTGCGGAAAAACAATGAAACATTTGCTTGTCATTATAATTAGCAGTTTTCAAGATGCATAAAAATTTAGTTGGCCAAGTCAAGGGTGAACGCTTTGACTGCCAAGTGCTAAGTGTATATAGTGTGGTAGCGTTTAAAAAAACAACCGTTTTTTTTGTTTGCAGTTTTTGTCGATTTTTAATTAGTGAAACTACTAATTACTTACAGCAAAATTAATTTACGTATAATTAGCTGCCAACGTTTGTTACATGTGTGAATTTTTTCATGGGAGAGTGGTTTAATGGTTGGTGTTTTGCTTTGTAAATTCAATTGAATGTGCATACTTTGGTAATAGATAGTAAAAATATGAGAGATAGGCGTATAGTTTGCAATAAATAATAATTGATAGGAACAAGTACAACAAATGGAAGCAAAAATATGAAATGTTAAAAAATGGAATGATAAAGCGAGCGAATGTTTTGATTCATTACTGCGTTAAAAAGTGGAAATAAAAAATGCGTTTGTCAGTTTAATGTTGACCAACAGACTGTAAGTACACAGACAGACGCCAGGACAAGTATAGTAAAAAACAGCATTTAATTAAAAACCTTTACTTAGGCAAAACTAGTCAAGAAATTCGAGAGAAACAATGAAATTTTAAGGTTTCTGATACCGAGATTGGTCGGCTTGTGCATAGTGCATTCTGTCATTCCCCACCACATTAGTGACACTAAAAAGTAGTGTACGAGTGTAATTAAAGTGAAAATTATCTTTCATCTCTTAATTCCATAAGAGCCACTGCAGTGGCCAGGTCGATACAAGCGATTTTCCCGTATCGTCATACGGTAAAAACAACATTTATTTAAATGATACGATAACATTTATTATCTTATCATATTCACAATTGACATTTAAGAAACGCCAGACATTACTGTATGCTAAACATAGATAGCTGTTACTTCAAACGAACTAATATAAATGAGCGCAGTAGTAGGCAACAGTCAACATTGACACGACCAATAAATATTAAGTTTTTGAAAAACATTGTAAACTTGTGATGAAATATCAGTTTTGATACAAGTATGAAAATAGGAAATTTGCCATTGCTCAGAATGTGACAAAGAAAGCTCTCGGCTCGAGTAACTTTCTGCGTGAGGAAGTCGCAGAGAGAAAGAAATTGATGAGGAGGACTTCGTAGGATGTAGGATAAACGAAGGGTGAAAGTGAAAGGAAAAAATGAACTACACAATACTACATCAATGACATGACCATACTAGTAACTTACCAGAATCAAGTTAAAATATTCGTCCATAGATTAAAGTTAATGGTTGGTACAAATAGTGATGAATCTTACTTTAATAAGATAATTATACTAGGTATCTCAAGATAAATGAGTAAGGAGAATACTGGGCTTATTATAGTGGATGGGTTTTATATCTTTTTCCACACTTCACAAACATTCTCCGAGTGCATATATTTTAACTGTAAAGTAAACTGGTTTGCATCATTTTCAAAGGGGAAAAGAAGAGTAGTACTAACTAACTACATACTGTTATATTTTAAGACTCTGTGACTGGACACTTTTATGGATGGTTTTGTTTTCACAATTTTCACGATCATTGTCGTTTCATACACAGGCCAAAAATATCTCCATTTGGGGTGTTCATAGTATGACATTGTTATAAAAAAGTACATAGTTCTTTGCAATAATGAATGAGGATTTATGAAGAGGAAGTAGTCATTAAACCCTTCATTTGTGATTCGTCCACGACTCCATGTTGATGATGGTGGGTGACTGATCAAGTTGATGACTCATGTTGACCGTGAAGATCTCGTAGCACGCCCATTATTGAACAGAGTAGAGTGGGATGAAGTGCAGGCAGATGACGGAGATGCAGTTTGATGCAACTATAACTGCCATATTAGTTTTAACTAATAACAACTATACTTTGCGTATACTTACACACGAACAACATTTTATCATAGAAGAAAGACTTAATACTGCTAACTTAGCAGGGATGTGCTGAATTAGCACTGCTCACTGCTGATTAGGCACAGGCAGAGTGCGGCAGATGCTGCTCGTCTTTTTTAAGCATTACAAATTACAATGAATATGATGATGGATGTTTTAACTAAGAACTAACTGGTGTGATGTGTAATTTATGTCATGTCACTGATTTTTGTGTGTGATTACCTATGCCATGTATGTATCCTATTCTTTGCAGCTTGTAATCTTAGCTTTTTGATTCATGATCAAAATCTCTGTAGTGTTCAGCAATGTCAGTGAAATTATGTCACCCATGGGCATGTACAGAGTACATACAGAGAGTCTGCACTCTGCATAGTCTGCATTCATAGGCGGAGGCTTGCAAATTGCAATTTTGCTGTGTAAATGTCAATACTACTTACTATCTATCGATTCAATTTTTGGTGTGTGATGTGAGTGGGTGCTGGATAGGTATTGGTACCACTAATCACTGTGATCAGTAAACTGGTTTAATTAAAATATGACGTGTGGTAAATTGGCGGACAGAAACAGATGTTTTAGGTTAACCTGCGTGTGATTATGATACAGACAGAATCAACATTTCATTGAATTGCGTGTAATGCTTAGTTAAATGCCTTTGTTTACAATACTAGTTGTTAAATAAGTTATCATTGAATTGAATTTAATGCTTGCTTGTGATTCTACATTCTAAAATATGCATATTTTTTATTTCAAATTTCCAGCTTGCCTAGGCAGTTGTTCAAACCTTTTGTCTTTGGAGGTGAAAGATATTGTGAACTGGGAACCTGCGTTTTGAAGACCAATATACATACATACAACGTACAGTCACACTAGAATAGTCAATAATTATATCTTCAACGTAGGAGGTAAAAGCCCGATTGTACAGTGAATAGAGGCCGCTCTACTAACCGCGGTAGTATTAATGGGCTTTTGAATACTCTGAGCGTAGTAACGATCACCCACAATGCCACTTCCATTGAGGAGAGTAGAACCATCCCATGTTTCCAGAGGGGTGTTACCTGAGCGGGTCCGTGTTCCAAATGACTTGGAAGCAACTGCAAATGGAACACTTTCCAACGTAATCCTTCAGCTAAGCTCGTAAGCAGAAACAAAAATTTTCAGAGACGGAAAGCTAGGCTAATTGTAAAGAAAGTAGTACCATCAGTGAAACATAATAAAAAATGTTAATTAATGTGTTTTATCCTAGGCTAAGTCACCATGCGGAAGAGTTGTTTACCGACCTTATCCAAGTTGGTTCAGAAATAGCGAATCGTGCCAGCAATCTCCAGGCTCGGATAGATCGGCTAGCTGTAAAAGTCGTCCAATTAGATGGGTCACAGGAGGAATGTAAGTCGGCTCTTTGACACTATTATCCCTACTCAAAAAAATTAGTAACAATCTAGTCTACATATAAGAAAACTTTAATTTATGTGCAGCCTCTATGCAAGAGTCATTGAATACGAAGCCATTCCAGAGCTCAATGTCATTTGACCAACAAGTAGTATCTCGTCATACATTACCACCTGCAATGAACAAAACGTACCATAACTGCGATAAGCCTCCGCCCCTGGATAAACTGAATGTGTATCGAGATGATGGAAAAGATGGATTAAAATTTTATACAGATCCTAGTTACTTTTTTGACTTATGGAGACAGGAGATGCTTAAAGATACAGAAAAAGTAGTTAAAAAGGTAATTCATTATTACAGACCCGCTTGCGCAGGAAAATTATCTTCTATACCGATTTCATCCCTCTCTTCTTTCTCTCATACTTCTACTTCTACCTACAATCTGAAAACCTCTGTTTAAAAATTTCTCTCTTTATCTTTGCTTAAGCATCAGTCGGTGGAACAACATGAGGCAAGTTTTGCATAGCTAGTGTTCGTCTAAACGGTGGCTGCATCTCGCTTGCAGAATTGTACCAATGGTGGAAATGTAACTTAACACTTTAAATATTTTCAGCCTCACAAGCCAAAACATGAAGGGGGTCAAAGGCACAAAAAACGAGTAAGACAACCCCATAATACAAGGGAGCGTCAAAAGCACATTGTATTAGAACACGGGGATGCATATAATGGCTGGACCAGAATATTCCAGACCTGGAATTGTAAGTCAAATACAACATTTAAGACTTGTTCACCTAAATATTTTATCCAACTACACTCCATGTGTGTACTGTGTACTAATTTATTAAATGCTTTAGGCTGTGCCAGAAGTCCCTGATGGTGTGGTGCTCTTACCACCGGATGCAAATTTAATGCAACAACAGAGACAAAATGCAGTTGCACGACCTAGTAGTATTGACATTGAGAAGGGACTTCCAAGTCCGAATTACAGTGAGTCGCCGTATGGAAATGGGAATATTGGAGATCCTCAGTCCAGAGGGGACTTTAGGTTTGTGTTTTTAAAACTTTTTAATACTTATTGTAGTCTTGTAGTGGGTAAATAAACCGATATATATAACGCAACTGCGATATCCTGTGTACATTTTACGTATGATTCACGTGTATTAAATACTTGAAACAATCGGTTTATAATTAACCCTTGTGTTGGATCTACGGTCATATGGTAAACATTTTTTGTATTCCAAATTTTTGTATCATAATAATTAATCTGCTACAATTTTATGTTTGCGTAATGTTATGTTGTAAGTACGTTAGCTTTGAATGTTTTGTTGGCTCGCCAAATACGTATGTATAGTCTAAAAGTTTGCCAAAGTTGTATTTTGTTGGAAACGTTGGCTCATTGTTTGTGTCCTTGTCGCAACTAGGTTCCACATGAACCACCATCACCTGAATCGTACGCATAGTCAGAGCCAATATGAGCATGACGCTTATTATAGCTCCGCTCAGCAGAGTCAGTCTCTCAACCAGCGTTACTACTCTCACGGCACCCCTCCTCCAGCTTATTCCGATTCCAGTACTGCCAGTCTAAATGCTTATTCAAATTCACGAAGTTCTCTTGGAATTGTGTCAAATTCATCAACTCCAAGAGGTACACCAGCAGGAGCATCAACGCCTAATAACTTATCAAATGGTTACGGATTTAGGCCGTCACAACCACCTCCAGCGCCTCCACCTGGTTATAATGGGTAAAGTTCTTTGTTAAAAACTTGTTTGCTTCAAAAGGATTTTTTTACGCATAAACGTATGTGGCTTTGATAAACGTTGTTCTTGTTAAAAAAGTGCTTAGCATTTTTTGTACAGTAGTAGGGTATCATATAAAAGTATATTGCTTGACAGTTTTATTAGGCTTATTTGGAATATGATTTAACGACACTTTTGTACCTCCACCTATTTTTAAAATCTCATTAAGTGAGTGTATCATATAAAGATTCACAGTAAAAGTAATGAGTTTTATGAACATAGTTTAGTAGCTAGCTTTTTCAAACAAATAGATCGTATTTTCGTCCCTTAGAAAATAACGTTAATGCCAATCTGACCACCCCCCCCACCTCCGTATTATTTTTTAATTTATAAAATTAAATTCATGACGCTTAAATTGATTATTTTTTGAATTCGAAAAGTAAGTAAGGTTCCGTTTAGTAGTCCGTTAGTTTTTTTAAGTAAAAACTTTAAACCTTCTACATTACAAATTTTTGAATTAAAAGCACGATATAAAACATATTTTTAAAATTTGATCGTTATTGATAGTTTATTTAATCAATAGTTCAGTCATGGTCAATCAATCAAATAATTCACAGTTGCCAAAAAAACGCAAGAGATTCGGTGAGGATATGGTAAGGATTTTTTGCTCAGGTAGTAAAATAATGACGTTTTAGTTCAGTTCTCAGAGAAAATTGGTGAAATAGAATCCGATGAAAAATGAGGTGTTCAGAATTCTTGACATTTTTAATGATAAGTATTATTCTTGTTTGTCAATGAGTGGCAGTAATAATAATAATAATATCTTTTACTTTCTCCGTTTCAGCAGTACTTTGTTTCTCAAAAAGATTATCATGAGACTTGTTGATTTCCTTTTTAGAACTCCTCCCAGTTCTCATTCAGGAACGCCTACGAG
>JAHZMZ010003206.1:0-22332 GCA_027743805.1 Lepidocyrtoides sp. E14 | reverse complement strand
CAGTCTTACAGGCGTATCGTCGTGCATACATTTTTGATGAAACAACGTATTATTATTTCATTAAGGATCTGTACTACAAAAAAGTATAACAAGAAGCAAAAAAACGTAAAAATGTACATAGTTGATAGTAATACTACCTATGCATATAATATAAAACAAAACGAAACAAAACTTCACAGCACATTGCATTTGGAACATTTGGATAAAGTATATAAGAACTTAAAACTAAAAGTATAAATTTTTTGCAAATTTATACACACACGTAAATGAATACGATAACAAAAATGGGATTAGTAGAAGTATAAAATATTATAAAGATAATGGTAGTAATTTATAAATGTGCATTTTTCAATTTACCTACCACCCAACTTCTTTTTCACCGACGATTTTCATCTACCTTTAATAAAAAGTGTAATAATACTAATAATAGCTTGACATAGCGTTTTTGGGAAGTGTTGCAAGAAAGTCGATATCTACTTGTTTGCGTGTTACTTACACAGGTTAAAAATTTGGTGTTGTGCGTAAAACGTACGAAACATAATAACGTAATAACAATTTATAATACTTACACACGCAAGATACCGTATATATTTATACAAGTATCGCAAATGTTATAATCTCTATAGTAGGTCTCTACCTAGCTTAATATACTTCTAACACATTTACTTATGTATACGCACAATAATAATATTTTCCAAGCGTTACTGGAGTTTTTACCGCTTACAGTGTATATCTATTTGCTTGCAGCAAATAAAACTTGAATACTTTAATATACATACAGCTAATGATTGTTTGGTAACTAGTATTACGGTTCCAGTGTGTACACCTCCTAGAACCAAGCTCCTTCAGTAATTTGGGAGAATTTTTTGTTAAAACCTTCACTCTCTCCTGTAAAATTGCCACGAGAAGGCGAGTCAACTTTTCTCGGTAAATTGTTATTGTTGCCATCTTGCTCCACAACAGTCTTCTCATTAGAAGCCTCGCAACCCTCTGGGGAGTTTCTTCCTTCTTCAATTACAGAGCTGACGGGAGAGCAGCTCTTGGCGGGCGAGCCAGTATGGGATCCAGGAGGACTCTTATGCAACACAGAGATAATTCTCGGCGTAGTGTCAATGGGTTTCGAAGCAAAGGTCAGTAGCCCACCAACTCCACCGGCAAAGATGGAGTCAAGGGCACCCGAAATGGTTGTGTTTTGTGATGCGTATATGCTTGAAGATGAGGAGGACTTTAAGGGAATTTCTAATGCAGGTCTGCTACTCCCGCTCCTCCCATATCCTCCACCGCTCGCAGCACCACAAGCACCGCTGGTAGAGCTCCGACACTTATTTTCACCAGTCTCATCATCCCTGTAATAATTGGAGGAGCTGTAAGAATCGTAATTATTAGTAAAACTTGCTCCATCCCCACTGATCCCAACGTAATCCTGAAAGTCGAATGTATGACGACGGGAAACAGGGATCTTTCTATTCTTAATCGTTTTTGCCACAATCTTTCCTCCAAAGTATGTGGTGGTTGTTCCTGCAGATCGAATTTTGTTCAAAACATCGGGATGTACGATTTTGCGGGAACGGTAGTCTTCTGTGGCGCTGTTACTAACATTAGATGAAAAAGATGGATCCTCCTCTGTTAAAGGCACTTGGCAAGAGGTTCGCAGCATGCTAGGGACACTGGAAGGGCTGAGCCCAGTATTGATTTTTGGGGAAAACTTTGCTGGCTCAGAGATCTTTCTTTCAATTGGATACTTATTCGTTGGACTAACGCAACTACTTCGTCTACTAACACCACGACCACCGCTGCCACTACTACCATCCACCACATCCCCCGTAGTATTGGCTGCAGTACCACACCTGAATTTGATGCTTCCACTACTACTATCTGTTGTAGACGTTGTTCTTTCCGCTAATCCCGATGCAGAGGGCGATGATGCCGGCGCAACAACTGAAGGATGACTTGGACTATGTACGGGGGAATTTGTCTCGCTCATCAAAACAGGCTTTCCAAATCTACGTCCTAGTGTTGGAAAGTCGTCTCTCATGCTTTCTGACCGGTATATCTTGCTTGTAGGGTTTGACTTGATATAGCTTAAAGACTTTTTAACGATGCTGAAGGATCCTGAAAACCCTGCGGGTGGAGTACTACTCATGTCGACTGAATTCTCAGATCCGTGGTTATTACTTCTCATCTTTAACATGTTCTCAAAAACATTCCTCACGTTTTTCACAGTGTCTGGCGCTGGAAGCTCCTCGGCTATAATGTTTGTTTTTGATGATGACTGTCTTAGTATTCCACCTGCCATCCCACATGTTGACGATGGTGAGCCACCTAAGGCTGAAATTCCTGTACCCATGCTTTGCGAGCGGCGTAAGGAGCCTCCTCCTGAAGCTGTTGCATCTCGCGGACTTAGGTTCATCAGGGTAACTGGCCTCTTGTTTGATATGGGTGGTGATGGTATAGAGTCTCGGTCAAAAGTAGTTTGCCTCCTGTACAAAATGCAAAAAAAAGTAACATTGTTAAGCCAAAAAGTACGTTAGTTTTGACTGCTTAAAGCCGCAGAAAAGTAATTGATTTTGTGCTAATCCTACTCGCCCAATTTTCTCATCAAAAACAAAAAAAGTTATCCTACACACAAACTCTGGTTATTAACTTTTTGAACGGTTCCATTTTTTCAACAATGATATGCTTCATTTAATCAATGATTTTTTCTTTTTTTCTTGTTGCAGGTAAGAAGCCAAATATACACCTACAACTGCTTACAAAACTCTGAGAATACTGAAGCTTGGAGGCTGGGATTGGGAGTAGAGAGATGATGATGTACGTACAGAATGATAAATGAGCCAATCTAGCAAAATTGGTGCTAACATACATTTGTACATATAAGGCTACAAGGTAATCATAAAAAATGGATCGCGAGATTCACTATATTGGATAGTGCTCTTCAACGTGTTCTTTCTCTTGACTTTGACATGCCTACTTGTTTTGCTGGCGTGTCGAGTGACAAAGTAGTCTTCTGATGTAACTGCATCAATAATGTCTTTGTTTCAATCATCCTTTAAATCTTTCAATTTGTGCAATTTTCCACGTATATATTCGATCATTGACATGAGGTTGAACGTTCATTTAATCACAGAAAAGTAGAAAAAAAAACGCAAGCAATAGATTTTTACCTTCAAAGAGAAGCTATTTCTACCCACCTAAATTACCGAAATCATTTCAAACGTTTATAAGACTGAAAAATGCTTTGGATCTTACTGTAAGTACACACATTTGATGGAGGGAGAGTCTCTCATGATAATGGATTCGGGTCAATTTAGAGCAATGTGAAAAATGAGGGGGAGAAGACGTAGCAACATTTATTTACTGCATCCAGAGACAGTATGCATAATGCTTGCTTACCACAACTGCTACATTTATTTTATGCCACACGGCACACATGCTATCTCTCTCTCTATTTAAACTTTTGCTGTAATATTCATAGCACCAAGTTTCACGTATAAGTTACGCAAAAACCCGTTGGGGTAGTCGTTTGCGTGGAATGTGAAATGACGATGATTCAATAGACGGAAATAATCTACCAATTCCAATCCGAAGCACATTCTCTTGCTATTTTAGACTAGTGAAGCATAGGTATTATTATACATATTATGCCATACAATGTGCCTTTTCTCCATAATAAGGTCCTTCCGTCTCTCTTCCATCCTTGAGTGAACTAAGCAAGTCAAAAATTTCGTCTTCTCAAAGTTAACCCAAGTCCCATTTACCAAAGTACGGTTTTTTCTTCTTTTCTTCGTCTTTTTTCTTTTCTTCCGGTAAAGTAGTCAAAGACTTTTATACTTTAGAAAGGCGTAAGATAGAAAAAACGTATACATATATTGCAATCCGAACCACCATCCTCCTTGCCAGACCATCACAATACCTACTGCTGTGTCACTCTCTCTCCATAATACCGCCACTATATTGCGGCGCTAGTGTTTCCTCCACAAAATGGTTTAATTTTACATTGAGAATAGGAGGGAATTGTATGGCGGGATTATTTTCGCCTACGTAAAGTGCACTTTTGGAAATAAATGTGAGCCTGAAACATCTTAGCTAAATAGCATTTTTCACATCTTCTTCTTCTTCTAAGACTGAACTTTACACGATTTTACTATCTTGAGGTTTCCGCATCAATTGTTCCAATTCTTGCGTGTATGCAGCGCAAGAAAAACAGCTTAGGTATACAAAAGAAAATATTAAAAGCCACTTCTATCAGTCGGCAACATAAAATGCTAACCGTAACTCTTTTACGAAAGCGTATCCGTACACATGACAGTGATATTTACATTTTGCACAGGAAAATGCCTAAGTAGGTGTCTTAATCTAAGTTGCCGTTTTTAAGGATTCTGCCTTACTCAACTTAAAAGTAGTATACCTATAGCATAGCAGTGCGACAATAATGGCATAATGTGTATTTCATTGTAAGTTCACATTATGTTTTTGTAGCCTCGTCGTGAATGGAATATAAAAAGGAAGTATAAAACACTCTTGGTTTACTTTTCTCTTTAATGGCTTTCCCCCATTTTCATTTATATTTATTCGGTTTGAAGAAGTAACTTGGGCGAAACAGCCTTATTTACAGTAGCATCACGGCCAGAATGAACATATGGCAATTTCATGGCATTTAATTAGCTTTTATTTAGATAATAAAGACCGCCTTGTTTGTCGTAAGTTTGTGTGCATTTGCTAGCTTGTTTTGAGGACAAAGATTGAGAAAGTACTCGAGCAAAACACCACAAAAACACAGTTCCAATCCAATCTTCTGGTTTCCGCGCATTTCTCATTGAGCAAGCGAACAAAGGCATAAAATTATTAATGCTTTTATTTATTGGCTCAAATGTCCTTACAACTTAGAAGTAGAGTACATAACAGGAATTGGCATGATAAAGCAAATACACACACAGTAAACACAGGCGTTTTTGTGCTAACTGTGATGACGATGCCGATACGCGTATTATTATGTTGACTTGTTTCAGACCATTTTCCTTGTGAGGAGAATCCATCCAAATAAAACTTTGGGATTTTTGGCAGATGTTTTATCACCAACTTTAAACACTCTTACTGTTACCACACGCTATAGAGAGTACCAACTTATACGTACATATTTTCGATGAAAACATAAATATTTTATGTCTAGCCACAGTACATATTGACCGTAATGTGCACTTAAGTTTATTATTGTCACCACCTAGTTGGCAAAATTGAAGAGAGAATTTTATTCTACCGTAAATTGTAAATTACTTAACAGTTTTCTTCATTCTTTCCTCACAATTTTACAAGTTTCTCTAACATAACCATCGCGTAATGTGGCTTTTAACTTTGATTATACGGTAAATGCACCGCACCATATTGCATCATATCTCAAATATATATATATTATAGTTTGCAAAAGAAGAAATTTATCTTCTCAGTTGGAAAAACACTTGAGACTCTACTCTTGCTATCCTATGCTTTTTTTTTTACTTTCCATGAACACGGTTTGATTCAAACTGGAATCTGAAAAAGCACTTTTCGCCTGAGACGATAGACGTCTGCAATTGTAAAAAAAAGTTTAGAAAAAAGGGTGATATGATGATAGAAGTGTCGCACCCAAAACACCACAATAGAGAAGAAGATGACGGCAATTTCATTTAATTTATGACACTTGGTCGATAAACGGCATTTACTTTCAAAAATTTTCATGGTGAGAAAAAAAAACTGAAATGGCTAGCACTGCTGTTCGGAAATTTACACCAGTCCACTTCAGTGGTTATGATTGAGCAATAAAACTCACTCGTTTTTAGAGCAAAGAAAAAAAGTACAAGGCAAGTTAACTTTATTTTTTATAGCTGAAAAGAATTCTCTAGTGAATTTCTTAAAAACTTGGATTTATACAAGACAGAGAAACTGAGTAGCAGGATGGGAATAATATTTACTCAAGCATGCACAGGTAAAACTTAACCGTAATAAGCAATTTCAGGTTGNCAGGATGGGAATAATATTTACTCAAGCATGCACAGGTAAAACTTTACCGTAATAAGCAATTTCAGGTTGATTTCATTGTATAAAGAATTAGTTCAGAAAGGCTGCAAAGATGCCTATAAAATGTGCATTGTCTGTTAGCATTCATTTTACTAATATTCGAGAAAATTTATGCAGACAGACAAGAAAACATCGGCTATGAATGATGATGAAAAACTCAAGTGCTTTCTTACCGTATAAAAATTATCAGAACAAAAGAGCTGGTGAAAGGAACAGAGAAAATTTATCTGCAGAAATATGGGCATAAATATATTTGCATAGTTTTAAAGCTTTTTCATCTATGTACATTACTTTCTCCTCTTCGCTTTTACGGATGGATACACACACACACCACAACTTGGTAGTTAGTTCTGGTCTTGTCTTGCTAAAATAACTTGCATGAATGGTGAAGGTACTCTTTGAAATTATATTTTGAGCGGTATTATGTATACATTGTGGTGTTTGGTTTTGGCTGCTGCTTTTTACTATTTCTGTAAAAATCAGCTATCCTGCCAGTGACGTTTTGACAGATAAATTATTCCTTGTGGCTTCACATTTCTTATTCCACAACTATTCTGGGTAACGACGAAACAATATGTGAGGATTTTTTTTTCTAGCTGAAGCAATGTGGTTTAACCACTGCAGTGATGAAAAGTACCACTTAAAACCCTGCGCCAATTTTTATGGGAAATGTTTCATAAGCAGCAGTTGAATCGGAGTGGAAAAGAATACAAATTTTGTTTCGTGGAGAGCAAGGCGCTGTCTGTACAATTTTGTTTTCTCTCTGTAAGCAGCAGTTTCTTGACATGAATTCGACAGACGAGACGTTGAGATTCTCTCTTATTATAAAACTTTACATTTCTTCTCCTTCTAATACAGCCTCACTATGTGTTTCCTTTTTAAGTGACGCCAAATCAAGTGATGGATAAAGTCTGCAGACCGTTGTTCTTGACTTGAGCTAGAAAGAAAATCGATTTATTCGGACATTTTGTGTTGTAATCACTGTAGAAGTAGTAAGCGTTAAAAAGTTACTTAGCTGGAGTAAAAAAAGTAGAAAACATGCTGCGAGTTGCGGGTGTTACGACATGGTATACAATATAAGAAATTACTATTATTAGTCCTATTACTACTGATGATGAAACTGAAACATTTGGAGTGCTTAGTTGATTATCGTTCTTTACTGATTTTTCAACCACGAATATCTTTTATTAACTATTTTACAGTAAAAATTGATTAGTTCCTTAATGCTCGAATGGCTAAAACACAACTAGTAGTTATTTTGGCGATTTAGTACAAGTCGTTACATTAGATTTAATATAGCGTGTATAGTATGTACTATGACGGGTAGGCTGAAAATATCATCATCATCATCACCACCAACATCACATTCTATCGGCACTTGTGATCAGAACGTGTTTTCCTGGCAATGTTACTGGTTGAAACGATGCCATTGCAATGTCGAGTACCTTATGATAAATACAGCCTGTGCGGATCTGTTACTGAAGTCTTGGCTATATCGGGGTGAAAGTAAGACTTTTCACGTAAAAAAAATCTAGCAACTTTTCAACAAAAGTCACCTATTATAAATCACACACATTATATGAATCGGAGCAAAATCAAATTTATGGGGATAAAGTTTGCTTTTCTCAAGCTCGTTTCTTTGATACCCTTGGCGTTTCCTCATTTGGCTTTTCTTCTGCAATGAAAACAGGAGTGTGAAATGAAAACCATAAACCTTATATATATCTAGAAAAAATGTTCCCCAGATTTACGGCTACAATACATATCGGGAGCATGAATCATTTCCAGCAATTGTAAAAATAGATTTCCTCTTTCCGCCTGACTATGTGGAAAAACAGGCCCTTCCGAGTTTGTCCTCGTAGCTTGGAATATGTGTTGAATTTGATGTCAATATACGTGCGTTATCGTCAGTTTCACTGATCATTATCTATTTTACGGGAAATCTTATTCTCAGTGTGAGAGCAGCGGTGTGCTGTGTAATGATTATTTTCTAATTCCATTTTGTAATACAACAGGGAAAATGTGCAAATGGAGAGTTTTAGCTTTAGTCGTAGAAAGCACAGGTTATTATAAGCTGACTCTAAATTCAACGAATAGGCACGCAACAGAATTCAACGAAGAAGGGGGGGATTATGATGTTGTAAGTCGTAACAGGTACTATGTACACATCAGTTTCAAAACTTATATTCATTCTTTAGCATAACACTAACACTTGTATGTTACGTGTGCAAAGAGTCGTTCAATAATGATAGAATTACATGATCTACAAGTCAAGTGGATCGATACAACATGTTTTTCTCTTTTCAGCTCCAACTTTTCCATCATTATCATCTTAACGATGTCTACACCTTCCACTTTTATCACCCTTACAGCATACTTCCACTGATACCTTGTCATGTTTCCTTCCACAAAAAAACCCGATTCCCGCATACTTTAGGTATGTTATCATATATATAATCCACAGTACTTTCAAAAAGAAAGTAAACACAACTTTGTCCGACAGAATGGTGTAATATAGAACTAACAACCAAACTCGCAGTCATGATAAAACTTTATCCAAATGTTACACATTTATTCATAAGATAATCTAGCTACAATAGAGGTGAATAGTAATTCTAAAGTTTGTATATTTTTCAAACATACATCTTCTTAAGGATTCGTTAAAAATGCCATTTTCTTTCTGCATGAACGGGAAGAGCGTAAAAAATAGCAATATACGTGGGTAGATGATTTTGACACTTTTTTGATTATCATCGCAAAGAGCAAACTCCAATTTTACAGTCCAATGTATACGTAATCACATGTGCGAGGAGCATCATTTCACAGAAGATGACGGATAATATTATGTACATAGGTATTATCCGTGTTTGTAAGTGTGAAGAGAAAAGCAGAACAAATATAATATGCTCACAAGAACAACTAGCGATAAACAAGTTTGCTGAGGTAAACAAATTGTCAATGTTCAAGAGCTGCGTAAATGGCAAATAAGCATGTCAAGACTGCGCTCAACTTGATATCACCATCATCATCAGAGAAGATATAGAATGAATGAGTGGGTGACAGCATGACACGAAATAATGGCATCATTCGAAGACAGTCAAGTTACGAATAGGCAAACAACCCATTTTCTCAGCATTCTGTTCAGAACGAAACGCTGGAACAAACTTGCCATTTTATTTTACACCCCCACGAAACGAGTACAAGTCAATATAGATAGCTAGGTACATATTATACTATGTAGATAGATAGATTACATGTAGGTACACTATATGTACCTTGATCTTACATCTTTTTACTTTTTCCATCATTCATCTTGTGTAACCCACGGGGTGATATTACTATTGTGTACCTTAACAAGTAGTGATGAAATTTTCTGCTGAAAGAAGTTCTTAAAGAAAATGACAAAATCGCAATATCAAATGTATTACTTATAATTTCGGTGTGCTACGTGCAACAATCCTAGATAGTTGGGTAGGTCTCATGTATGTACATATACATTTATTTCTAGACAAGGAAGGAAAACGATCGTGTGTGTTGTAGTAAAGCCTGAACATAAGCAGCTTTCACCAGATCATCTGCGTGAAAAGTTACATCTGCTGTGCACATGAAAATGTTGTCGCGGTAAGGTGAAACTTAAACCAAGTCAGCAGTAAAGACAAACGGGGAAAAGGCAAAAAGAATCTGTCGAAAAACATCACAACATTAGCAAACAAAATTTTCTCTCTCGACAGCCATGCATGAAACAGCTAAAACCCATATATAGAGTACTCATATCAAATTCAGCCGTTTAGATATGCCTTTTAACATACCTACTTTTATTTGCTAAAGGTAATAATAATATGTAGAGATTATAGAATATGTAAGTACAAAACAGTGTGGCGTAATATACCTAGGTATTTATATATAGGGATTCGTGCACATTATATGTCATATGTTGCTTTATTACTTGCTCACGTCCGTAACAACGTGTGACCCAAAAAGAAATGGACGACGACATCATGAAAATGATATACTATGATTTCTGGCTTTAATTTCCAGTTGGCTACATCACATCATCATCATCATTACACATGCTATCACTTCACTGAATCATTCTTCTCACACAATACCGGATTTACGTTCCGGAGATTGCCTCAAATAGATAAATTGCCTTGTTCATCATCATCATCTTTATCATCATCATCATGATACTCATCAAACACCATTGTGTATACGCATTGTTGGCATGCATGCAAAAATGCAAATGAAAACCAGTGTTTTATCAAGTATCGCTTTGTTGACTAGTAAGTAGCCAAGCCCCTTTTCAGAGGCATTGTTGTACTTAAATAGAATGGAAGAAAAGAGGGGGATGCATGTTGAAATGCCAAATTAATCATTCATATGTCCATCGCATGACAAGAGATTTTTACGAGCCTCGCGTCTTTCAGCACTGTTACTTGCAGGGTCAGTAACCAACCACAGAGCCCGTCTAAAATAATAATAACAATAAGGCTCTTTTTTTCTGTTACGCTAACAATAAGTAGTACAAGTACAGCTAAGGTCTCCGTGTCTAGTAGCAAGAGAGAATCCACGATGCATGTCTATACATTCATATTTCATACACCTACTTGTAAATGCATACATGTGCCCAATATTATTATAACATTGAATGTCGGGATATAAAATGTACTTTTTTTGTGTATCGTTTAAAATAGGTTCATTGTAAGTATGGTTATAATAATAATGAAACACGCCGCGCCTACATAGTTATGCTACGCATACTACATTGAGTGCGGCAAAAGAAGCAGCAGCGACGACTATCAAAGCAGTAATAACCTCTAGAGAATTCGATAGACCGAAAGGGAGATAAAGTTTCTAGGCAAACGGCCAGTGTTTAGTAAAAAGGAATCGGGAGCGCAAAACTGCAAAACTCTAACTTGTTTCAATTCACTGATGCAGTATCAGTCTGTCAGTGTAATGTGGAGAATAATGTGCTATCTTCTTTTTTCCTCCTTCATCTGACGCTCACTCTCCTCTGAATCAGTAGTATAAAACGAACTGAGAACAACAGAATAATAATATTTTATGAGTATTTTATAGCTGTCCAAGTTTTTTCCTTCGTATCCCTTTCCCTTTCACTAAAATCCATTTCTCGCTCTCTCTCTTTTCCACTTGTACTTTTCTAGTAACCAACAGCGTGTTTAGTGAACCACAGAAATAGTAGATATAGTACACCTCCTCTGTCTCTCTCTCTCTCCCTGTGTAGTTTTATATTCTAGGTGCATTGTAGTCAGTAGAGTAAAAAAAAGTGTGATATGATAGAGGCGACGGTGCACTAACGGAATATAGGAAGTTGGCTATGATGCTTTTTGTAAAAAGCTTTCCCACGTATAGAGAGGAAGCAATACTACCACAGTTTTTACTACCCTTTCGGCCTTCAGCTAACCAAATTTTCGGTCGTTTTCCTTTGTGCTTGCCTCCTCCTCCTCAGTTGCTTTACCTTCTCCTTTCCACTTATCTCTTTCCCATTTCATGCGGGTCATCATTACACACATTATTAGCATTATCATGGAATAGAAAAGACTTCATTATTAGAATTGGACCAAGATGATAGTGAGGGCACATAGAAGGAGAGTAGAGCAATGAAAAAGGTAAAGGAGAAGAAAAAGATGGTTTCGTGTCAAAAGAAGAAAAGGAGAAAATAAATGGTCACAGCCACACATTACTACAATTTTTCTACTACTACCTTCGATGTAGAAAATTGCGGAATAGCGTGTAAAAATTGAAAATCATTATTTTCACAGATGTATTAAATGTAGAAATAAGTATGTACGATATGTTAGAGAGAGAGACAGAGCTAGTTATAACAACTATAAAAGGGGAAATGTTATTGGTATTTTTGCAGTGGACTACATATAGTTACCACTGTCGAGTCGAAATTTAGCCAGCATGGCAGATAGATAAAAGTATATTATCCAATTTTGAGTTAGTCAGCTAGTCATTACTTTTTCCGCCTTTCCTTTTGGCTTATCATCATTTTTGATTTCGCAATGCTTTTATGTCAAACCATACTTTTTGCAAAAGTGGCTCTTTTCCAAACACTGTAGTAGTTCCACTAATTCATTATGCACCTTATAATAATAGCGTTCCAATAACCAATAAAGTAAAGTACTCTTACCTGCTGCGAACGGTTTGGTAAATGTCTGGAGCATCTTCTATAACTACATTGTCATTGACCAGTATGTCCACGTAGTCATATGAAGACTGATGATTTCCTGCTACGGGACTACTGGCTGCAGCAACGTGAATGTTGGAAGTGCTACCGCCTGCCGCATTATGAGACGGGCCGACATTGGATCCATAGGTAGATCTTAAAAGTTTACTAGGAGAGGCAGCTGTAGATCCCCGGTGATTCTGTGGAGAAGCCCGGGACCTTCTTCCGTTCTTCGAGTAGAGACCAACACGTCCAGACGAACTTCCACAAGGTGAGGCGTCTCCTCCGTTTCTTGAAGAAACGGATCTACTCATTGACTCTGGGGAAGAAGGGCACGTACTCCCGTTGCTGCTACTGCCACTCCTATCACTCCCATTTAGACTCGTGCGGGAGTGATGGCGAAGTTCAAACAGAGCACGAACTCTTTTCACTTCACCAGCACAGGCTTGCCGTTCATTTTCTGATAGGGACTGTTGCTGCTGATGACTCAACAGCAATGGATGATGTCGCTGTTGTTGTTGCTGTTGTTGATGACTGGAAGAACTGGCAGTGGCACCACCCATTGCGATTTGTGTAGTAGCCGTAGAGGTGGAAGACGGTGATTGGAGATTTAGGTAGGAATTGCTTGAATATAAATTGGATGGATTTACGACAGTTGAGCCAGAGGCTAATGCTAAGGTACTTGGATGTAAATTCCCTTCTTGTGACTTATTCAGCTGAGACACCAGATCAACTTTGAGATTGCTCCTGTATTTATTTCCATTACTACCTCCAGAAGCCCGAATTTCAGCTTCACCTCCAATTGATATAGTGGGACTGCTACCTCCGCTACTGTTGATATTTTTACCTTCGTTGTTATCATTTGACTTGGATTTCCCATTCTGCATTGAGAATGAATTTACGGTGCACACACTCCCGTTACTCTCCGTGCTTGACGTGCTTCCACTGCGTGAGGCGAAACGTAAGAGAAATAAGGCAACTTTAAGTACAAATATAGAGAAATGGGAAGCTTTTTTTCTGTGTGGGTGAAGAAAATTTAGTATGTGTGCAGTTCAAAACAGAATTGAGCAAGAGCAAAGAATGGTCAATTAGACTTGTTTTTGCCCGAAGATGAAGAGGAGAAGTAGGGAAAATATTCAAAAACAAATTTGCATGATAATGTGAAAACTTAAGACTTTCTGCATGGCGCTGGCAGAAGATGAAACACAGCATAATGAAGTGTATGTGGAGTGGAATGTAGAATTATATGTATAAATATACGCATATAGCAATAGCAATAGTAAAAAAACGCAATATCACTGTACACACCACCGCACCGTTGTTGTCAAAAGTTTCACTGGTACTGCTAAAGACCCTATTCAGGAAACTTTTCCAGTTTTCTTTAACTTAAGCACAACATTCGCATTGAAAAGCATAACCACGCAAACGAGAATTCATACCTACACATAAACATCAGAATTTATAGTACTTGTATGGCTTTTTCTTCTGATCCTCGCTGGATCGGAAAATTACATGAAAAAATTCCGCCACTCTGTCCTGCAACACTCTTTCAGATGGGTTATGTAATGTATTTTTAACTTTATTTACACAAAAAATTTTGACGCTAACGGTACAATAGTAACGAGCAAAAGTTCAAAAAATAGAGGGAGCAAAATCTGAAAGCGTTTTCACTTATGCATGATAATTTGACTGTATTACTACGCGGTACACTACTAAAGCGTTTTACATTCCTACATAATCTTCTATGGAATTTGGCAAATACTCGACTTATAATCTCATCTTCATTCAACTTGAATTTAATTTTCAGCATTTAGAAAAATATTTCTTTAACTAACAAAAAAAGTAAAAATATTCTTTAATTCCCTATACTTAGGCAGGCAGGCATTCCATAAAAACTGGACAAAAGCAGTGGGAAAAATAGGGTACAAAATAATCTACATGGAATGCAGGTAGAAAAAAATAACGATGTCTAAAATTCGGAAAGATAATGCACTGGTACATTCTCCTTCTATCACGTGCTGGCAACTTTTCAATCATCATGCATGATTGATGAAGATAAATTGACAAGTGATCCCTCATTCATGTGTGCTGATGAGACTAGAAAAGGAAAAGATTAATATTCTGCTTATTTGTAAAGAAGAAAGCACAAACCTCGATTCATAGCTTGTAGAAGCAACAGAATGCGTGTCATCAAAAGGGTCAGCAAATGTATATGCGTTAGTGTCCGTTTCATCAGTCATTGTTGAAATATACGAGTCTAGAGTATCTTTCTCCATTACGTCAAGTGCCTCTGATCTTCCGAAAATAGCGTAGGATGGAGGAACAAGAGTGTTGCCTGTAGCGTGCTGTGCACCTTCCATGCTCAAGTTTGGAGAGGATCTCAAGTGGAGTTGGATCGGAGTTTTTAATCCAATTGTTCCATCCTCTTTTCGATCACTCTCCAGGAAATCCTCAACTGAAGTGACCAAAATATTGGGGCTGCAGTTGTTGTTGTTGCTGTCAGTGATGCTGCTGAGTGAATTAACCTTTGCAGCTTTGCACGAAGTTGAAGAAATAATGGAACTCTTACTACTGCTGCTGCTACTACTACTACTGCTACAGCTTGCTTCATCATCCCTCTTTGCTTCGGCAGCAGCGGCAGCATCATCTTTATTGCTACTTTGTTGCTTTGCCTTGCTGTGATGTCTAGTGGATGGGCTGCGTCTTCTTGGGGGTTTACCGGGGACATTAAGGGCATTGGTACTGGTGGCACCACCAATACTATTGTCATTTTCGTCCATGTCATTGTTTGTCACACTTTCGTCACTACTGCTACTATACCCGAGCCAAGTGGCTTGTATAATTTGTCGACGACTTACACGACTTCGTCTACCACTAGGAACTCTAGTTTTAGTAATAAAAGCACAAGCCAATACAATTAAGTACCGATAATTATTTAATGCCATGATAAGGTTAGGATGGTCAAGTTAATTACTTTGTCCTACTACGATAGCACTAAATTGAAAAATACTTGAAAGTTTAAAAAGCGTTGTACTGGTAGCAGGCGTACATTGTTTCACGTAGAAATACTTTCAGAGTTGCTACATTTTTCTCTGTGGTAGTTGTAGATATAAAAATAGTTCAAGCTTGTTCTTACTTTTCGGCATTGTTTGCAGCAGCAGCTAAATCATTACTCTCATGGAAGGCATTAGGATCTGTAGCCTGAGTCCCGCTTTCTTCACCAGTTTTACTAGAGTTGGAATCCATTGAGAACTCATCCCATTCCACCATGCAACTATCCATATTCCTAGAAAATTACACGCATCAAAAAGCGTACTTAATCGATTTTTACTTTAGCTTTAAGAGGAAAAGTATAAAGTGAAGTGAAAGGAAAACCGCTACCGATCTGGTGGAGGGTACTTTTTCTCCCACACAAATTTTTTTCCACTACTTTTTTCTTGATACGACAGCCAACAAAATCGACCGCTAATGTTGCTTATTTTCTTTTAGGGTACATTTTATACACATGCAAAAACGTACTTAACTTGAGCTAAATCCATCAAATGGATGTTTACGCAAGTTAGTTACGAACAAAAAAGTAAAGAGAGGCTTAAGAGTAGAAAAAAAAGTGGTGGAAGATTGCCAGAGAAAAGGAAAAATAAATATATAGCTTTACCTTACGTCGATGAACCCGTCCAAGCTACGAAACACTTGTTCAGCGTCCGCTGGGTCCTGAAATCGCACTTGGTACTCTTCCGCTTCCAGAAGACTGTCCAAGCTAATTGTATCGTCTGGCTCCTTGATGCCAAATCTTATCGCAACTCCACCATCTAATGAATCCTTCAAATACGAACACGAAGGAAAAATCATAGAGGTTGAACAGCGTTTTTCACAAACTAATGTCGAAATAAAAGTCACTTCACCGTTCACATTATTTACATTTTTATTATGTCAACATCACACAATAAACTATTGTTTTTTGTTGAGTTTTACTCGTGAAAAAAATTACTTTGATCGAACGTGTATAATGACCATTCTGTATATTTCTCTGCATGTGATATGTGGCGGACTTGTGAAAATACTAATTTCTATGCTAAACGCTAGCCAAATTAGCCACACACACTAGCACAGGTTGTTCTTCATCATGAGTCACGGTAAATTTGTATATGCATATGCACACTGAGCTACTATTTCGTGTTTTTACCGATAAACAATAGAAATCTAAGAAAAAACTTGCAATTAGTTCTCTGTCGTGTTGTATAAAAGTTGACCATGCAAGCATGCTAATAAATCATCACAGAGAATAACTCTCATCCTATATGTACTTACAAGTGAACATGAAGAAACATCATGCACCTAATTAGCAGCACTAGTAACTTGCTCGGTTCACTCACTTTATCAAGTTAGTTGCCTACCTGTTCGGTGTTATAAAACTAACTAACATACTACCAGACCTGATAAGCCAACAAAATACGTACCTATAATGGAAGACTGTCGTCGTAGAAAATTCTATGTAATCAAATCAAGTTACATGGACAAGCTAAATTTTTGCATTTTTCAACAACCAAACTAACCAATTTATGCATATGAACTTCTACAAGATTACTGACAAGTGTGTTTGTCTTTGTATTTACAACTACCAACGTAGTTTCCTTAATGACACTTCTCCTTGCTGACGCAAGCAGCAGTAGTAGTACTAAAGTAAATTCTGTTTTTTTTACTTTTAAACACTTGCTCAATTCGTTGCTCGGCTCATCAACAAGGTATGCCAACAACGGATGACAAAGTTTACCAATGAGCTTTGAGCAAACAACTTGTAATGCAATAATAAGTACTGTAATTTGTAATACGAGAAACTTCCTTATTTTCAGCATCCTGGAGAGTTAGAATGTAAGCTCATATATGTATGTTCAAGCCGTATCATTCATTGCTCTTTCAAAGCTTATGAAACTCCAGAGAGATGAGGGAGAGGAAGAATGCAATTAAGATTAGAAATAATGGCAGTAAGTAAGCAGCTTTTGCAGAAAGACCCCAGAGTTAGCATTTGATATTGAGTAATGCTATATAGGTATTAGATATGCATAATATGTTTAGGAAACGACCGTTTGAATGCAGTAGCTGAGTTATTGATTTTGTATGTTTCGTCGTCGTCAGTTAAACTGAAAGATACTGCGTATAAAATGAGAATAGAGCCTGTGACACATGTAATCTATCAACAGTACGTTCTAAAATTATAACTGAGTAATTTAATATTCATGAAACGTATTGCCTCCACAACACATCTACTTTGGTTCATTATTAGACAATTCACGAACAACAGAGCCTTAATACAATTCTAGTGGATAGATAAAATGCTGCCTTCAGATTTGGTATTTATCGAAAGATGTATGTCGGCAAGAAGACGCACATTTCAGTTACAGTCTTCATATTATTGATGATGAGACTAGCATGATAATAGTAAAGTAATTATGAAAGTGAAAATATGCGAAACTGTAGATGTATTCAATGATACGTACCAAGTGTGAGCAAAAGTCAGGATCCTCTTCGAATATTACTTCGAGTGAACAGCCACGACGAAGACGACCTCGACCCATCCCATGCCTCTCCCGTAAATCAAGCCCAGTCGATTCGTCGCTCAGCTCTCTTTTTTTAGGTTGTCAGATTTCTATAACCAGCTCCAGAGCTGTGGTACAGGGAATATTACACTGAAGACGTATAAAGTTCAAATAGTTGTCGTGTCCAATAAGGAGCCACTCAAATCACCATTGCTTTTATAATCCACCATCCTTTTTGCTTCAAGTGAAATACAAATGATAAAGGTTCTCGATGGCTTGTCGGGAGCTGGAGTCAGCAGCTGCAAATATTCCACACAAAAAAATCATTTATTGATTTATGATTGCAATTGTTGATATTTCACTTCAAATTTGAATCCATTCATCCGGTGTTATTAAAGTACAGGAGAAGAAGGGAATCGTTTTCATTACTTATTCAAAGTAACATCCTCTTTACGCGATAAAGGAACAAATAGTAGAAAGCCATTTTGAGATAAACGCTGCTTAATATTCAAGAATAATCATACTCAAGGGCAACAGAGTCACAACAAAAAAAAACGGCTCAAGATTAATTCGACAGCAATGACATTTAATTGTACTTATGTAAATAATCCATAAGTAAAATGCATGTGCTTGAAAGTTTCATCATCCCTTTCATTTTCTATGTAGTACCTAATTTATTCTATCTCTGCTAATCCCTATATACTCTCAAATAAAAATGCTGCTATATTCTACTTGTATTTTTTGATATTTATCCAACAACGGAGATATGAAGAAATGAACAAACAAAAGATTCAAAAAGGATAAGCTCATTTGTGTGTGGCGTTCGCGTTCTTAAACTTGAAGATGGAATCGCTTGAGCAGTATCATCATGAGGAGGACGTGAATCAAATTATAAACACAAAAAATAAGTTACCGTACCGTACGGTAATTTTGCTTGCCTTTAAGCATTTTACTTTCCCTTTCCAAACCGTGAGCACTAGAACTCTCCAATAATTTGTATAAAAAAGCTCCAGTTAATTTTATCATTCTTATACCAACTACTTGGCTACTTGTAACATGAAACAAATAGTAAGGTAGCAAACGGCTAACTAATAATTTATACCAATTGCAATACGGCACCATCTACCTACATGGTGTGTAATTGCTTTAAGAATCTTTCAGCACAAATAGCATCTTGACTTTGTTTTACATACATCAACGCATCAACCCAAACTAGTGTGCGGGTACAAACAAAATCATTACACTACATTTTCAGAGAGTTGCATAGTATCTTATTCAATGAATTCGGTGTCTCACACTCTAAGCGATTCATTAAAATTTTTTATTACTGTAAGTACACTTTATCGTGTCAAATTTATTAGCATTGGTTTGAATCGTTTGAATACAAAATATTTTACATGATGTAAAGTTAACCTCTGGGCATACATGTAATTAACTTTCTTGATAAAATTCCTTTCTCTGTCGATTGCAAATTATAAGCCTCGATCTACAATCTATTATGTTTTATCGAAGCAAAAATAAATAATAGTCTATTTTTTGTTTTATCAACTTTATAATATTATGCGTATATATACTGATAAAATTGATATTGGGCAAAAAATATTATGTGCATAGCACAGGGCAAATCCTAAAACGAATTTGATCTTAATGACTTGCTCAGGCCAGATCAGACGAATGAAATCCATGATAATATGCGATTATTCCAACATGACAATCAGTATTGTTGTCACAAAATACGATGTGATAGTGAGTAGTAAGCTTTTATAAGATACTATCCTGGTCAAAATTTCATGTGACGACAAAAGACGGATATGGTTTATGGCAAAGAATAAAGCTGACGACAATAATAGCGCCTAGAGTTATCTCGAAACCTAATTGCACACATCACCACCAACAAAAAAAACGCGTCATTTGAAATTGTTTTGTCCTCTCTGTTGCGTTGTTGCGTATAGGTTTGACAAACTTTATAATTAGAAGAATAGTATTAGTAAGGATGACAATGATACCACATTTTTTCAGCAGTGAACAATCAGCTCAACAATAGAACAATGTAAAACATGAAACCATACTCAGGAAACGGTGGGCTGTCTTAGACAATTAGGTTACCACTCTGTCCTGGTCCGTTGTCTCTCTATACTTTCATTTTCATTTACGTTTAGACTAATACTCACGTACTGACTCACATTGTGCATATACAGCTTAAATAGCATTCATCCAAAAACAGAAAATACTTGCATCAGTACGGTATTTCATAGGACTAAAGCCAACAATGTGAATTAATCATTATCTCGAAATAAAATATCAATTTGATATTTGTTTTCTTGTTATTAGAACGATGTGCGCAGACATGATTGATGCCAGAGACTTTTTCTCTTGATAAATCTGAAGCTCAATTAAAGAATAGGAATGTTTTGCATGCACCTGTTGAAAAATTGAAGGTTAGACAAGTTTGAAGAAAACTTTGCTCATATTCAAGATCCTAATATGCATAGCATGGTAGATGCTTACATAAATTCAGTTAAATGATGATTTTTATGCACAAAAGAGACAAATTATATAAATGGGGATATAGATATCTATCCTGTGTGTTATTTTAAAAAAAAACTTATTTCACCATGCGCCATGCACTCACTAATCGTAAGCCAATACTTTTCGTTTTCATTGATGTTATATGATAAGAATTCCTACAAAACTGCACGGCAAATACAACGTTCATGTGTATGTACCTATCAATGCCGCATTTAATCACAAGCTTACAATAATCGGAAATATAATCAACAAACCATATTTCACTTTGCTCGCTGCAGTAGTTAAAATTTTGGTGGTGGGCCATAAAGAGTTGCAATAACTCTTGATTTAGTTAGTTTGTACCAATGTAATGCAGTAGTGGTTCAAAAAATATTACATAAAATGCAAGCGTTTGGCTATAGCTTAGTACGAAAGTATAGTTAACGAGTATGTACCAGTGTTAACATAGAGTCAAGGGAAATGATAAGTCTTTAGAAGAATGCAGATAAAATAGTGTAAATACATACTAAAATCCCAAAATGCTGCATTTTTGTTTTTTTATGCCAATGCTGAATGAAGTAGCAGCTGCTGCAGTTGTTCTACAATAAGTTGGTGAAGTAAAATTGGGAGCAGTCTCAATATTTTTTGGTGCTGCCAAGATTAAAGGAAAATCTAAATCGCATCGCATCCTACCATTTCTGCGAGCAAATACATGGGGACTGTTTTTATAAACGTTCTACGTACAAAAAGTACGATTCAAGTTAGTCGTCTAGTTTTTTTCCCTCTAAACACACTACACTATCACAATTAAAGCTATAATTCTTTCAATTTATGACTTTCGGCAAGAAAAAAAATTGTAAATTGTATCAAAGAAAGTGGGTCAAAATATAAAAATGTATCAATATCAAAGTGACAACAATGTATGCATATTTTTGGAATTTTTTATGCAAGTTTTTTTATTACTTAACGAAATTTAAAAGAATATGAACAAAATATGCATATGTATGAGATATCATATGAATGTGCAAGTAAATACAGTAATTATCTGCCTTTGATCACGACGTTGTTGGATGAAAAATACTTTACTTTTTTAAATCACGAGATAATTCTCGGCTCTGTTTGCCTTTGCCTGCAGTAACGATTTGCATGCTTTACATGACGTAATTCAACATCACATCTTGAAGCAATTACTGAAACACTGATTCGATAATAATTATATTCTTATTATGGAAGATGTAATTTATAATAATTTATCGCAATTTTGTTAATTATCATCTTTTGCCTTCTAAATTATAGAGTGTGTTTTAAAGACATCGTGGGCGCTTTCACCCATCTCTTTTAAGACTCAAAATCTCACAGTTTAACACAACAACGGTTTGCTGCCATTCAAAATGATGCTAGTGTAATGCTTGCGTGTTATTCATTTTATATATTTTTTGCAAATTAAAGGACTAGCTTTGCTAATTATACCTATTGTTAACAGTAAAGTGACTCAAATTGAAACCAGTAACATTGATACTATTTACTCACGCGCCAGTGGAAAATTCAAATTTCGCGTAAAATGATTTTACTACATACTATTTTACAAGTTAATTTTCCCAGAAACTTAAAAAAGTTGCTGCTTGGTCTGGTCCCATGCTGCCGTTTCAATTTTAATGTTTAGTTGAACTCTTTCTTGCTCGAGAATTGACGATCGTAATGGCACATTTTGCACACGATCTTGAGCTGGTATGGGACTTTTTTATTATTGACAAGGAACATAATGTTTTGTTCTGTTCAGATCTCTACAATTTGATTATAATACAAGCACTATTGACAGAATACCACTTATAATTAAAAGGACAACACTGCTGAATTGGTGTTTTGGTAAACCATTTGCCGCAACTTTCATTTATTTATTGTCGTTTATTCGTCATAGACATTTTACCAAAAGCGCCTGAAGAAGTGGCAGCATTAAAACGGGCGGTTGACTACGCACTTCAAACTTGATTAAGAAAGTATCATGTTCAATGTTATTTTCATCCAAATGGGTAATTTTATCCG
>JAHZMZ010003205.1:0-12643 GCA_027743805.1 Lepidocyrtoides sp. E14 | reverse complement strand
CTACTAACTCTGCTCCACACTCTTTGGACTTATTCTGATGTACTTTTGTATAATATTGTCGGTTTCTGCCTGTGCACCCATCCATAAGTCGTATAAAAACGTTCCGGGCAAGTCGTTCTTTTCCTTTTCTCACGTTTTTCCACTTTCTCTTTACTCTTATAGCAATTATATATTTCTGTATTTGTGAAAGGTAAAGCTTTTGAAAAGACAGAACAGAACACAACATGATTATTAACGCTTTTCACAAAGTTGTCACAGTTCAAATTATAAATCTTTTCGGAAAATATACATGGTGCAGCAGAGTTGTAAAAGCACTTTAGCTAAAATGTTGGAATCATTAAGCTTGTCAAGTCCTTTTTATTAATAATCGTATTCGCACAGATTTTACAGATATACTTTATCATCATCATTACCATGTTCACCTTTGCAGTGCACATACAATATAAAATCCAATCCAAGTAGTTGCCGCATTTTCTTTCCTTGTTATGTTCTGCTGTTATAATATTGTTAAATTCACAGCGTAGTACAATAAAAAGACCTCAAAAAGTATAAAAAGAAGATATTAAATTTTCATCTGAATAACAGCATTCAGTCTAGCAAGAACAGAGCCTATTACTACAACATAAAGCTACATGAAAAGTGAGCAAGTATAATGCAATGCATAGGTAATAATGGTAGTACAATTTTATATTTGCAATACTTGTGAGAATGATTTCCTCTAATTTTACAAAGTTATAGCATTCATAAATTTCCACCCCGACTAAATCGGATTTGGAATATACGTTACTCCACTTTCTCTGGAAAGGTTAATAGCTCATCTTCCGAAATGAATTTTCAGAGAACTCAGTCTGGTGGAAAATGCAGAATGGGCCAGCAGGTTCCTTTCCACAAATCTGATGAATTCAACCCTATTGTCAGTCAACCCGGTTTTTCGGTTCAGTGCTATTCAAGTTTAGTACCTTGTACGTGAGTACGAGTGAAGTGGTAGTTGTCCAGTATGCAATAAAATGTACCTATATAGTAGTTCCATTTTCCTTTAAATTTGGTTTGAGACAGTCATCTCAAAAGAAAGGTCGGCATTCCACTTTTCTCTAAACGACATTTTCACATTTGCATACTAATGCATCCCTATGCATTCAATTTAGTCACCTACTCCCGTCAGTAACAGTATCCGCAACAAGGAAGAAGAGTAAAATTCCTCTTCGCAAGCAACTGTGTTTTGTATGGCAAAACGCCATTCCAAATATTATGTAGCTCTTGGTATCCTATAATGCATTCCATCATATCACTGGCTTGCCAAAATGTCGTCAGTTTCAATCTACAATATGTATGAGGTCTTACGTAACGGTTTTGGAAGGATGCAGTAAAAACCGCTAGGAAGTTTTTACGTTTACCATCACCTATTCATATTCATTTGTGAATTAGAAACATGACTAACCATTTATTATCATAAGTAAATACACCACCTTTATCCCCACCTTAATTTTACTGTTTACCGAAAAGATAAGAGAAATCCTTATGTGCCTCTGACTTTTGAAGCATGAACGACGATAGAGCACAGCTCTTTGGTCTTTTTTCTTGTCTAGAAAAGTCGTTAAGAAGAAAACTATTCATTCCAATTTTTTTTTCTTGCAGGAGGCAACGCAATGCAAAATGCATACAACCATTTCAGGAATTTGCAAACAGTATCACATTACAGCATTCCTTGTACTCTTCTTTCTTCAATGTTCTACCAGAGAAAACGCAGACTTTTGAAATGATCATGTTCGTGTACAAAATAATATTCAAATGGCTTTTTTAACATTATTGCTACTTATTTTCTTCCTCCTTTTTTATGAGGAATGGTAAAACTGCAATGAATTGAGAAACGAAAGTGTCAGCATTTTTTCATGCATTACATTCTTTTTTGACAACAGCGTGAACAAGCACAACAACTGTAAAATAACTACCACGAGGGGAAAACACTCTTTTTTAGTCGTAAATGTAGCATGAGCATAATTTCATCCCAAGAATGTGTATTCCTACATAAGAATATAGGTGTATGGAGGAACCAATGTTTTTTTATGTTTTAAGATGCGGTTTAGCTACTATTATGGTACCCAAAAGAAAAGTATAAAAAGAAGCACAGTATTTTGTTTCAAAGAGTAAACTACCTATATAATGCTATGATATGATATGTAGCATATGGTACAAGCTAACAAGATTTTGTTTTTGCCTTTGTTGCAACGTTGCAAGCAGGCATGTATATTATGTCATGCATTTATATGTAACTGTTTCTCTTTCTTCAGATTGTACTGCGTTGTGTGCTATGGTTGAAAAAGTCTATACGGAACTACAAGGACCAAAAAAACACATACGGGTACCTTTTGTATGTAACGTAAGCCGGCCTTTGTAGTATATTCTTACTCCTACACCCTCCACACACACAAATCAATAGACTGCACGAGTTTCCTCCTCACTTCTTATCACCAAAATCCCTTTTACCGGCTTCATTCAACAAACCAACAAGACAAGAGTTCCTGTGCAGTCATCCACTCAACCAACGCACCATTAAAAGCTGTTTGAGTAGCACTAACGTGCGTATAAGACCACTTTTATAACATGGTCAGAATTGAACGAAAGTGATAATATTTCATTTTATTCTTCCAAAAGTGAATATTCCCTGGAGCACCTTCCTTCAGCTTTTTCCATGCATGCATGCTACAAAAATGTCTCCTACACACACACACACACATAAAGGCAAACAGCTTAATAATCCAAACTCCAAAACTCGCACTCCAGTGGAGGTAAAACAGCAGGAAATTATATTACTCGCGGTTGAATACTTGTGGTAGTAGTAGTAGTTGGAGCTTTAATTTTAAAAGGTATAAGGAAGTTTAGTAGATGCATATAGTATAATATGAAACCCGAATGAAATTACACATCGAAATATATGGCTTCCGCAAGAATTATCCCATGTTGTATTGCATCGTCCCAGAGTGCGATAAGTACAAGTTTTGTCATGTTGTGAGCCATGAAAAAATGCACTGTATTGCTCCACAACAACAGCTTGCAACAAGCACGTGCATATCTAAAAGCTACAAAATGCTTTACCCTTGAATAGATTATATATTCATAAAAAACTGAGAATTATTTATGGAGCAACTTCCGCCTCCTATTTTGTCATTCCTTCAATATCCATGTCATAATATTAACAGTAACGACTATTATAGAAAGAGAGAGGAGGCATTACTCCATCCGGGAATGTTCCCGTCCCAGAGAGTTCTAACCCGACAGCAAGAATGAACTCTCTTTTCCTTTTGGTTGGCTAACATGACAAGAATACTGAAGTATGGTAACCTTCAACTCAACTACTTTTTATTGAAAAGGAATTCTGTTGAAAAAAAAATGTTTTTAGAGTTTTGGTGGTCGTGTCGTGGGGCGGATGGTTCCAATCAATGTTCCACTCCATTGAGGTGAAATGATGATGGTGCAAGGATGAAAAATACTTCATGCAAACTAATAACATTCTTATGAAGCGACCACAGAAATAGAGCTGGAGATGTCACTAAACGGCCAATGGAAAAAAGAAGGAACTGGTCTGAGGCATGAATTGATGGGATGGGTTTCTCTCAAATTGTAATCTAATGAAGTATGCCAAGAAACTGAAGAAGGCGATATTTAGGTCGGAATAAGAATACTTTTTCTCTTGGGTTTTCTGCAGCATAATAGATTTTTGGATATAAACGAGCATATAATATTATATCTACAAATGAAAATAAAAGTTTGTTCTGTGGTATGGTATGAGAGTTTTGTGCGAAAAAGACTGAGAACAAGCTTTCCCCGATAAACTTCCAAGGCTTCTTTTCATTGAACTCAAAGCTCATCTAAATGAAAATAAGTCTATATGGATTCAATATGAAATCATACATAAAGCCAATTATGTTAAGAGGAAATAAGACGAATTTTTGTTTCTCTGGTCGGTAATGTAATGCGCAGACAGAGAGAAAAAAAGTGGGAAATAATAGGAAAATGGTTATTTTTGCAATCATAATACTAATAAAATAAAGAGAAAGTTGGAAGCACTAGTAAAGCAAAAGATGAAAAGATATTTCTACTTTGGATTTGACAAATGTTACCAATTTTCTGTTCCAACCTTTCTTCATTATTTCACCCTCGGGACTGGCTTTCTTTTGATTATGATGACGATTGTTATTCTCAGCACTGTGACTATGATGAAGTAGACCGCGATCGCCGTTTCCGCTATTAACGTCAGCAGCAGCAGTGATACCAGTAGCACCAACGCTACGGTAATTATCCTGGATATTACTGCGTAATAGGACGGTATTAGCGCTGGAAGAATTTAATAAGGAAATGTCTGACAAATCGGAGCACTTTCTGTCCACACAGTCAGGACGAGCACAGGAAACGCACGGTCTCTTTCCCAACAGCTTTTTACCCTTCAGAACTCGTTTCTGAATACTTTGGTAAATAGACTTGAGTCCTTGGCTTTTAACGTCGCGGTCGTCCTCTTTGTAGTCGGCGTTTGCCAAGTCGGTATAACAAGTTGGGCTTGGACTAGGACTACCACTAAAACTCCTAGTTTCTTTGATAGCTCTTCCCACTGGAGAATTTTTCTTTTTCAGAATGAGTTCAGAGTAAATCGTAGTAGTGGTTGCGGTAGTATCTGGAGTGGAGGGAATGGTAGTATTAGTGTCGTGCTTGTAATTGGGATGTGCTGGTAATAGAAATGTTTCTTCAGAAATGGCACGCTTCTTTCTCTTCTGGACAGTTTCCTCTTCTTCTTCCTCTATATCTTCAGGCAACCTGTCTCTTGAGGCAGAATGCGCTCTTCTAATACTTCTTGCACTATTGGATGATCGAACTAGCCGGCCTTGCAAATGGTGCTTGTTTTGAACTTTCGGTCCAGCTATTGCTACTTCAATCTGTCCCCCTTTTGGGACGCTAACACTTTTAGGCATATAGACTACTTTTGTGGTGGAAACAGGGGAAAATTGTGCAGAGAGAACTAGTATTGTTGTTTATATTCCCTGCAATGATTCCTCAATTTTTCTGCTGTCCTTTAATTTGTATACATCCAATTTAGTTTATCCAACAGGGTTCAGCAGAAAAATAGTCACAGCGCCATAAACACAAAGACATAAGTGATCATACTTTCTCCTCACGTTCATTCCATTTCGGTTTACACTGAACCGTCCTGACCTTTCAGTTTTGCTGGGATTAGCCTGTATAGTCTGACTTTCGGATGAAATAAACCAAGTCCTCTGTCTGTCGACGTTATTCGTTCATTCAGCAAAATTTCTGTCGAGCCATTTCAGTTATTTAGGCCAATTGCTCTTTTCTCATTGAAAGTGAGAAGGGAGCACACAATACAAAGCACCTTGTTCCCATACACAGTTGGTTTCTGAAAACGGATGCGTTGCATTGACAAGTCGGACAAGGACGAAAGAAATACAATTCAAGAGTTTTCCCCTTGGTCTGCTGATGGAATGGGAAAAATTGACTTTCTTAGCGGAAAAATGATTACGAAAACAGAAAGATTCTGAATGGATGTAGTGTGTGCTCGGGTGAAGTAAAGCATGCACGGACGCATTTGTATGATCAAAAAAATAGTAGTCTGTTACTTTTACTTCAAAAACATCATATTATTCTGTTTTCACAAGCTTTCAAGTTCTCCCTTTTTTCTCGTCTTTTCAAACAAACTTTATTCTTGGATGCTCATAAACAGATAAACATTGTAAGCACAATAGGATGAGTACATTTATATTTGAAGAGGATGTAGCTACTACTAGTACTACTATTCCGTAATGTTACGAGGGAAATCAGCTTTTCTTCTTCTTTTTCTTTTGTAACAAAAAAAACTTTTCACAAAACAGAGAAAAAGACTTTGAATGTTTGTATATCTGCGTACACAAAAACTTTAGAGAACAATGGCTTCATGCTAGCCATTATAGACTTTTTCACAAGTCAGTTGTTACTGCTTTTGTTGTTGCGTTGTTGATACCATCATCATCAACACGATACCGATGGTCATCATCACGAATAAACTTTCTATTGAATAACTTTCTCAATAGAGCTACTTTTCTCTCACAATGAGTCGAAAGCATTTGGGATCCCTTTCCCACACACCGACATCACCAGTACAACACCTAGAGTATTACATTCGAAAGAAATGATCCCTTCTGAGACACTGTCCAGAGCGGAGAGAACAGGAGGTAGGATATAAAAAAAAGTTTTCACAAGGCTTCTTTTGAATATTTCATCGGAGATGGAAGTGTGAACCTCTGATTACTGGCTATTTTACCCTTTTAGTTTGTGGGAAAAGAAGAAACATACTCTTTACCAACTATAATATGCCCATTTGACCGTTCATTGATTCAATCTGATAAAATTTTCAAAAGAATGGGCACAACCAGAACAACACCAAAAAGAAAGCTTGATGATTCCTTTCATTTTAACAGAAAGTAGAGTAGAACGTTTCTTTTAGCAAAACAGTAGGAATCTGAGAACGATGATGATAGGAATTATTATTCC
Source organism: Lepidocyrtoides sp. E14 (assembly GCA_027743805.1). Taxonomy (NCBI): domain Eukaryota; kingdom Metazoa; phylum Arthropoda; class Collembola; order Entomobryomorpha; family Entomobryidae; genus Lepidocyrtoides; species Lepidocyrtoides sp. E14. The sequence goes on along the minus strand of JAHZMZ010003205.1, from coordinate 6,109 downwards.
ATCATGCCTACTACAACCGTTTTTATACAAAAAACTAACGAAAAAGGGAGCTTCACTGAACTGAACGGAAAATATCACTTCACCTGCTGGAGACTGGAACGAGTATGGCACTCTACGTGGTAGGGTGAAGTGTTTAAAAGTGAAAAGAATCGAGTGGCAATGATGGCGATGTTTCAGGTGAGAAGGGTAAAACAGGTAACGCAAAAAAATGAACATTCGAGGCCAGCAGTAGATGTTGAGGAGATGACAACTAATTTCAATGAAACGAAAACATTATATGTAACGACAAAAACGAAGAGAAAAGCATAGAGTGTAAATACCAGAATTAATGTTTATATGCTTGCAGGATAACTTTATTTCGTTTTTACAAGCAGAATAGTACTTCATTGAAAAAAACGGATGTCCGACCGACCAAATCCAAACCACTTAATACTTAACGAATGACGAGGCAGAAATATTGTCCATGTTTATGTTTATGCGGAACATGCGTTATTTTTGTGTGAAACAAAGTCTGGGCTTGACTTACTACAATACAATTCGTGCATTCGAAATGAAAGGGGAAGAAGGGAGTGCAAATGAAATGTGAAGTTCCTTTTAGACACGCACAAACTTTACAAAACTACAACAACAAAAACACAAAACTACTCAAACTCACTATCATTCCATGCATCTGAAAAGATCTGCATGAGAATACATCAAACTCAACTTTAAAAAAAAATACTTGAGCAAGTTTTATAGGATAATGAGCTGCTGGTGGTTGTTGGTGGGATGGAATACTTTTCTGTGAAAAAAAACACGCATGACAAAAATGTATATGGAATTTTGGCGTAGTAGTTGAAGAGGAAATTGACAAACGTCCACCCTTATTTGGACATAATATGCACTTAAACCTAATAATGCATGCAAGATAAATTGGTTGAACAATCATGTCTCGCAGCAGCCGAGTCTTCTTGTCATATGTGCACATATGTAAATTGCATTACTTTCAGTTTCATTTTTTCTCAATTTCATACAGTAATTCTTGTGTCTTTATAATGCGGAGTAAATATCTGCAGCAGAGCAGGGCTAGAGAGGGATGATGAGAAGAGAAGGGCTTTATTTGTCTCATTTATTTAACAGGGCAGTGTGCTTTTTTTAAAAAAAAATGAGAGAGAGAGGGGCAGACAGGGTGTATAAAGGATAGATATGTAGAAGATATAATGAGATGAGCTACATTCCATTGNAAATGAGAGAGAGAGAGGGGCAGACAGGGTGTATAAAGGATAGATATGTAGAAGATATAATGAGATGAGCTACATTCCATTGGCATGTCACCAATTCAATGTGATGCAATATGTCACCCCGTTGTACATGTCAACTTTCTTTATTACTTATTATTATTATTATGAATCTCTATTTGGGAACTTTGCGAGGATCAAATGGATCGATTCTCTTTCATAATGTTTAAATTGCCACAAGTAGAAAACAATAGAGAATGAGTGACGCATGTATGTATATATGCACAGCTTAGTAAATTGTGCTAAACAGAATAAAGCTTGTTGATTAGAGAGACTGGAAATGGGATGGATGAGATGAAAAGCGTAAATATGCAGAAAGTAAAGCGAGGTCATTTTCAAAGTCATCGTTGCAGTATTTTTTTCGCCGGATTTCTGCTCAGCATCCAATTATTTTTTTTACCTGCTAGTAAATCTAATGTTATGCAAAATGTAATATCTGTAATAATTACTCCATTGGCTTCACAAATGATCTCTTGGTTAGCAAACATAAAGTAAATTAGATTGTGTCCTAGTCATAAGGATGGATCACTATAAAATAATTTAATATTTGCAACAAATTGCAATTTTCTCTGGTGTAGTTTTTAATGCAGACTCATAAAGTTTTTAGACGGGGTGAAGTGAACTTTTTGAGACCAGAAGTAATCAATTCGAGTCATTTGCAATTAGTCCGGAATGCCATTCTAGGGCGATAGCGTAAATTAGCGAAAATCCAATATAAAGTCATGAAATTAAATGAAAAGGAAACAACAACTGAGCCCCAATTTCTTCATTACTACAATGGGGCAAAGAGGCTGTCTGGCATGATGTGTAAAATGTTAACGAACATGACATGTATAAAAAGATGATATGTAATATATTTGCCTGTAAAGCCATCAGAATTATTACCTATGTAGCTAGGTGCGTACACTGGTTTGACTCTCCTCCTACTGAACTTTGCCATTTATCATAATTAGGAAAACGAACCTTGTCTAAAATTTGAGTCGGACTAACGCTTAATTTGGAACTATGGGAGGTGGAACTGTAGCTAATTAATTATATGTGATATCAGATACCATGCCCTGGGCAATGACAACAATCCAACAGAGGAAATGGCGGAAGCATTCTCAGTAATATAAAAAGTTACTACTCTGTAGTAGATATTATCTTTACAATACAATATTAGGTAGGTTTTCTAGCAGCCGTAATTAAAGCAAAAATTCAAAAAATCTACTTAAAAGAGGCAATTTAATTTTTAAAAATTTTGAAAATTATCAAAATTTCATCGCCTCTACTTATCATTCTTATCAGCATTAGATGCAGCAAAGTTGTATAATAAGAAATTCTAGTCAAGACCAACATGCTACAAATTAGCTTATTTGCTAAACGAATTAATGGCTTTATGTATTCATAAATGGAAATATTTTGCCGATTGTCAATTGCAATTACTTGAGGATGTCTTATCTTTTTTATTGTATCTCAATTGCGGTGAAATAGTAAATGTTACAGGAAATCACGATAATTTGCTTTTGTGCCAAACATAAAGAAAGCTTTCTGTGTAAATGATAATCTCCTCAATTCATTACCACTCAATCCTCGACTCTTCAACCAACGATGTGTAGAGTGGAGTGGAGGATAGTCTACAACCTTCGCAGTTTAATCTAAGCTTTTGCACAAACACGGTAACCGACCACACCACACATAGTACCTATCATATCGAGAGAAAAAAAAAGCTTTTTATTAAACGACAAGAGTACCTTGTTCAAATAAATAAAAACTGGTGAATAATGACACTTGTCAATTGTCAATGGAAGTAAACAAATCAAAGCTACCTTGAAGTCAAGAACGCTCTCGTTGCTTTAATACGCAGTGATAAAGTTCGATAGTTAGTTTGGCGCGGCGGTAAAGAGTCATGCAAGGACTATAATGCATCATGTCAAGTACCATTTTGAAGTTCATTTATTGTTCTCTTTTACCACTTGTGTAACAAATTCGCGCAACAAAATGCATCTCATCATTCAAAATATTGGACGTGTCTCTGTTGTGTAAATAGGAATTGCACTCCATATATGAAAACAATGTGGCAATAACTCATGTTCAACGCGACCAGAATTGCACTCGTTACCACCATCATTTATTATCATTAGCAAGCATCATCATCATCATCATGAATAGAATTGGTTTCCTTCCTAAATATCCTTTCATAAATTCAAACTCCCAACATGATTAGTCTGATCATCATCACCAGACAATAATCATCCTCGTTCTTGTAATGATATTCAATCATGATGATCTTGGTGATAATGAAAATGTGCGTAGCAATTTAAGGGCTGCATGAATAAAATAATAGAAACAAAATTTTTTACTGCAAATTTGTCCCGTTACCTCCTGCTTCCTTCCTCCTCCGCACTAGCAATTTTGAAAGGGAATGTTAGTTATATGAAGAGCAAATGATGAGTTGGCATATACGGCATATTATTACAATGTTTATTCCCGCTGCAATTTTAATGTATGTACTTGTACAAAAATTAGACCAGATTTGGTTGTGGGATGATTATATCATTTTTTGCAAGACTATCATTACAGTAGCAATAACACGAGTACAACTCTCGTTTTGTTAACCATTTTTTGTCTTCAATTATTCACTTGATGATGGTAGGGGCAAACTCCTTTTCTATGTACTTCCCATATCTATTCAAATTCAAGGTATTATTTATATTTAAGTTTACACAGTAGTATTGGAATATGTTTTTTTGTAGTGTTTGTGATGTAAGAATGATGCAAACAGTTAACCGTTACATGAAACACAAAAAAATCAACAGATTCAAAAAAGGAGCCATGAATGCATTGTTACACTTTGTTAAACATTTAAACTGTAGAGTATCGTTTCATCTTTTCTTCCTTCCTTGTAATAATGTCCTTATATTAAAGGTGTAGGTGGTTTAGAGTGCTACTCAAAAATCTTCTCAATTTGGAAATGCATTAATAATGATAGCTTTTTGTGATTCAATGTAAGATATGAAATCAGAGTGAGATTGAATTTGCTGATACGTTTGTTTGCAATTACAAATTAGGAACAGGCTTGATTTACCGTGATGATGGGATTATTGACGTTTTGACATTTAACACCAAACTGGGATAAAGTCTATATTGACAATGTTTTTAAGCTTACAGTAATTCAATGATGTGATTCATTCATTCATTCATTCATTGATTAGATATTATTCTAGCATGACTTAGTTTCCACAATGTCAGACACTAGATTACCGAAAATTGTAATTGGCAACATGTTATGTGTAAAGTGTAAAGTACAGCGAGACACGACTAGTAGTACCAGATTTCAATTGATTTTAGCAAAATGCATTAACATTGCTGTGGTATGCTTATTTATTTGATTGAATTTGCTGATTCGTTTGTTTGCAATTACAAATTGGGAACAGGCTTGATTTACCGTGATGATGGGATTATTGACGTTTTGACATTTAACACCAAACTGGGATAAAGTCTATATTGACAATGTTTTTAAGCTTGCAGTAATTCAATGATGTGATTCATTCATTCATTAGATATTCTAGCATGACTTAGTTTCCACATTGTCAGACACTAGATTACCGAAAATTGTAATTGGCAACATGTTATGTGTAAAGTACAACGAGACACGACTAGTAGTACCAGATTTCAATTGAATTTAGCAGAATGCATTAACATTGCTGTGGTAAGCTTATTTATTTACGCATGTGCGGTTTATTGAACTGATTAGTTAATATTTATGGGGTATGGGCGTAGACAACATTGGATTCTGATTTGGTACCCACGCAATTTCTTGAAGGAAATACAAAACTTAAGTCCGAATATTGTTATTATGCATCAAAACATATATATTATAATGCTTTGCACTTTTGATTTTAAAACAGATAGCATAGTATTTCAGGTCGTGTAGATATGATAAATTTGTCATAATTCCATGAAAAACTTTGGTCGACCAAGTCGTCCATCGTACATTGCAAACTGTAAAGACATCACTTTAAAAAATTTATACAGGAAGGAACAGCAATGTAGAATAGCAGGCTTGTTTTTTGCATTTGAAGGTAGGTACTTTAACGGCTATGAAAGAGGATCGACGTAAGTAATTCACAATCGTTCAGATGAAATTTAGATAATAATGTGATATCATATAACTGATATGTAACAAGAATATAATATATGAAAAACAAGCAAGTAACCATTTTTAGATGGAATCATGCTGGGCACCATTCTCAAATTTAATCGTCTGCTAAATCACAAGATAATTCCCTTTGCGTTACGGATTAAACGGGGAAGAGAATTTTTTTTGTGGCACGGTTTAGCTGCTAATGTAAGCTTTATAATGCGAATGTAAACTGAATTCGGCATGACGGCGCATACAACTGTAAGCATATACCTAGTTTCATCCATATATGCAACTTTGTCGATGCAAAGTATACAATAAAAAAATAAAAAATAGATTTTCATATGAAAACTGCATGAAGAGTGCATTCAACTTGATTTGTGAGTTTCAGTAAAGCAAGTGAATGTTTGTACGGTTTTTACCATAATCCCCTTCTTTAAGATCCATATCATATCAAAATACCCCAAAAGGTCGGATTAAAATCTAATCTGATGAGAGAATTTGTAAAATTTGTAATTAGCAATCAGGTGTGACCTATAAATTATTAAATATTAAATGTACAATGGAAATATTAACATGATGGAAAATATGTTCTGTTAATAATTACTTTCGCTGCTACTATTTGTTTCTTTAATATTTACTCATTTATTTTGTTAACTGAATTATTTAAAAAAAACCTTTTGAAGGATATAAAATGATAAAATAATGT
>JAHZMZ010003204.1:0-22223 GCA_027743805.1 Lepidocyrtoides sp. E14 | reverse complement strand
AGACAACTTCAAATCCCAAATAATGAACATGTATTTACGCATGCAAATGACAAGGAAAAACATTGCCGCTTCCATTTTTTTGCATTTCATTACTTCTGGGTGTTCAACGTGCTACAAGTACTAAGCCATGAAGCAACGATTCTGTAAATTCTATAGAGTGTATAGTAATATATAATATATCTACTAACAAACATACACTGATACTGTTATGTTATTGCTGTTGTTGATTTGAAGCATGAACTGTTTTCTGTTTTCCATCATGTTTACATGTGCATTCGTCCATGGAGCAATTTCTGTTTCATGTTATCCACGGCAATGTTTGAAGTTATTGAACAAGAATTATTTATTCTCCATCATTTTGTCCAATTCAGTAGCCTTTACAATTGGATGCAAAAATACTATGAAACATGTAATAAAACTACTTACGCAAACTTTTCCAAATGGTCTTCCAGTTTGCTACAGTCACGTCTTTTACGGTAAAACTAGATAAATAAATACTTATCCAATCCAACACAAGCCATTTGTTTTTGTGCAGACAGTGCAGGGAGAAAATCATTACATTTTTAACTCTCCGATGTCACTTTACTTAAGGAAAATGCTCTCATTGGGTTTGGTAAACTAACAAAAATTTCCTCTTGACTTTTTGTTTCCTTTTGCTACTACCTACTAACAAGAGTTCATATGCAACCATTATGTGATATAGGTAAATAAGTTGATATGGCGTCTTCTAACGGAATGCCATGAGCAGCAAAACAGATAAAAGCAAAAGAAGACATGATACTGCGTTAAGTTTTTTTCGTACCATTTTAACGTTCAAGCAGTCAGGCAGAACGAGTGAACTGTTTTTCTTTTCGTGTTCCAACTCATTTGTTCTTGACCTCTTTTGTTTGGTAAACTAACAAAAATTTCCTCTTGACTTTTTGTTTCCTTTTGCTACTACCTACTAACAAGAGCTCATAGTGTGCAACCATTATGTGGTATGGGTAAATAAGTTGATATGGCGTCTTCTAACGGAATGCCATGACAAGCAAAACAGATAAAAGCAAAAGAAGACATGATACTGCGTTAAGTTTTTTTTCGTACCATTTTAACGTTCAAGCAGTCAGGCAGAACGAGTGAACTGTTTTTCTTTTCGTGTTCCAACTCATTTGTTCTTGACCTCTTTCGTTCTGGTTCATTTCATCTTCAATCCCACCACAGATCAGCCTTTTTTCTCTTCCATTCAATTTGGGATTTTATTGTGCGTTTTAAGCTTTCAATTGAATGGAATGTGGATATTGATGTGTTTTTTTTTCTATCGCAGACACCCTACAACAGAACACGCACGACACAAAAAGAAAAGCCATTTGCTTTCTTTTCAAGGTTAAAAGCTTGCACAATACCACCACATTCTTTCACTATTTAACATCCAATCCAACCAATTCTAATGGTAATAATTTCTGCCCGCAAACAAACCTCAAAGAGCTTTTTACGACACACACAAACATGCCAACATAATAGTTGTTTTTCCACAAAAGAGAGTGTTGTTAGGTGCTTCATGGAAGCTTTACCATTTTTTTGCAGCAAAATATGAAACTAAAGTCAACGATTCTCTTGATACATATTATTATCTACACGTCCGTCTTCAAAAAATACTTTTAAAATGCGAATCTAGAGGGAAAAGAAGATTTAGCTTGTAGTTAGAATAAGAAATTATCCAGGCATTTTGAGTCAAAGTTACCCTAAAAAATCTCCTTATGCATTATACCCTGAGAATGTCAGCTCTTAAATCAATTCCTCCTCATTTTCCTTTGCCATGATTTTAAAGTTTGTGGTGGACAGTGATACACGTCGAATATGTCTTTGGAAATAATAACTAATTAAATAAAAGCAAGAAACCAAGGAAAAATTATAGAGCATATCTGATGAAAGAAGGTTGCTAGAAAACAAGTCAGCCACTGACTGTCAGCGGTTTGAGTCTAAAACATTTTGTGTTCTTGTCATTGGTTATAGAAGCTATTTGTTTGTGGAAACCTCGTCTAATGCTTTGTCATTTATATTAAATAGAATCCGATTTTCGGTATTCAATAATAATCATTTATTTTTATTCAATTATTTCATATCCATCATCCACAATAGTGTGGGATTCGACGCAGGTTAAATTGATTGGAATTTTCGATGAATGAACATAGGCACACAAAAATTATTATATATTTTTGAAACACTGTCAGCAATGTTTTGATTATAGCTGTTTTTGCTGGTAAGAATTAGTTGTACATTCTATATGGAATTAATTTTTTTGTGCCACCATTTCATTCTATGCTTTTGCTGCCACTCTTCCCATTCAAGGGCGATATAATTACCCGATATGCTTATTTAACATTAATGTTTATGTATAGCATTCAATTAAACAATTCATTCTGTCATAATAGCATAATTGCGATTACCACAAACTATTATGATGCAGTTGTTGCTAGGGATTTTATGTGTGAAGGTGCGAAAGGGCAGGTATGCCGGCAGCAATTTTTTTACTCATTTCAATGGAGCCCCATTCTCCCTATTTGTTGCTTAGTAATATCTAATGTGTGTAAGTACGCGCACATGAACAATGCAATTACGGAAATAATCGTACGTGAATTAAAAAAGACCTCCCATTCCATACAAAGGTGCGTGTAGTTGTTTAAAGAATTATTACACGGTTGATACAGATTTTGATATCACTGACTCGTTAGCTCAGTTTGGATTAATTACATCAATGTGCTCTTTGTTACTTATGCAGATCATTAAATATTTTCAAAGTCAAAACCATTCTGACTTACCATTCAATTAAAGTTTTTTCCCGTGCCTCCTGCTTTTAGAGGATTGATGCTTTAATTATACATCATGAAAGGTGTGACGATGACGAGCCAGGTGAGAACAATTAATCAATCCTACACCCTTGTGAAAAATATTTCATCGAAAGAAATTCTTGTTCTTAAATTTACCGTTGACACAATCGCTGGACAAAGAAGAGCTTTTTCATAAAATTTAATATTGTACAATATGCTTCTCCTTACTAACACCATTGCTGCAGAAATAAGGAACAAATTAGCGTATAATTTATTTCCCATTATTGATTCATCATAACACAATGTTTTACAGCTCATCTAATACGCACAATGACCATCTATTATTGCCATTGCAAGTTTTGGTTTGTATGACCTTCACCAAATCACCCTTTGTATTATAAATCGCATGCATAGATAGCAAGTAAAAATTTGCGTTTCGGCAAAGGTTAAGTTGGTGTTTAAGCATAATAATGTTATACAGAATGTCAATGTCATAAATGAATTTTTATGAGTATTCAAGAGAGGGTGATAATCCCTGGTGATTTATATGGGCACGAGCGATAAGCGATAACATTTCCAAGGTGTGAGCCTTGTCACGTTCTCATACCTTTTTAATAACTGTGCATGCATAAGTTAGTGTTCTTTTGGTGTGATGAATGCACTTTAACAGTTGACCTGCGATATAAAACGTCTGCGTTGTGAAAATATTATCTATTGCGGACCGTAACTTGCAGTGCATAAAGTTATCAAGTTCGATTGTAAGGTGTCTCTTTGTCTATTATTTTTTTTGCTGATTAACTCTGTTTACTTTACTACTTTACAGCCACTTTTTTCCAGTAAAACTATATTTTAAGATGTGCTGTTTTTTTTGACGCAGAAATTATATTGCACTTTTACAGTTACAATTAAGGAATTAGTTGTAGTCACGTAAAGCGATTATGGTGGAATCATAAGCCAAAAAGCTGAACTAATCAAGCAAGGTAGACATTTACGTCACCATATACGAACTAATCGTAAGTTTTGTGCGCATGAACTTATTTAAGCAAATGAGAAAATACATAAAAAGCAATTTACACTAAACTTACTTGTTTACCTGACTATATAGTAATACCTACGTATGCATCCCAAGTAATCAGGATTACAGTACTAATAAAACGTTATTACATAAACTCAAAATATTATTACACCAGTGAACCAATTTACCCTAATTAGTTGTTTTAGGGCTTCTTTTCTCTTCTCGTTTGATTATCATTACTACGAATTGGGTCTGTTGGTAAAGATAAAGGGGAAAAACGTGCCAATTGCAATTAAGTAGAGCTGTGTGGTGGTACGACCTACTCATTTTCAAACTCCACCTGTCTACTACAGTTTATTTTATTTCATGCCAGTATTCCTCATGTTACATACATGCTACAAAGGTAGCATGAGCATGTATGCCAAGTACCAATAGCAGCATGATTGATTGCACTTTCGCTTGTTTTCCATTGGCAGCATTAACCAGGAATTATGAAAATGAATGTAAAATTATTTTCTGATACATGAACCTGATAACGATGATAAAATAAGTCAAAACATGAACATTGATTTCATTTTTATTCTCTGATTATTTTTTCAGTTTTATACGTAGGCATATAGATGGAATGCGCTTGCACTTTTGAGTTTAATGAGATGCGACAAGCGCTAAAAGTATTGATTTTTCGTGTAAAAGTTATCTCTGTCTGTTGTTCTCATGTTGAACTTAACAATGCAATGCATACAGACAATTAAACAATATGCTTGTCAAATTCAACAACTTTCAGTTGTAGCTTTTGACCTTCAGTAAACAATTATAGCATCCCATAGCATATTATTCTACACTATAATTTTTTAGTACAGATTCTGTACTATAACTTCACAAATGTTCGCAGAAAGGAGAAGGCTTGGTAGTTATTGACAGAAAATTTAAAAATTATAAACAATCAATTGAAACTCCTTTCACTCATGCTAGTTGTCATTGTTCGATAAATACATCCAAAGTATCATCTACATACACATAATACGCGATTCATCACTCACCACAATTTTTCATGTGCTACACCGAACAGTAATCTACGGTTCATATTATTTCATTATTATTATTACTCAGGAACTGCAACAAAATGAATTATTAATTCGACAACATTTTGTTTAAGTCGTTCTTTAAATAAATATTTTGTGGAACATGAGCAAGGTTATCTCCATCAATCGCATCTCTTGCAATACGAAAAGGCTAAACGTAATCAATGCGGTCGCAATTTGTTTGACCTTTTGTACAGACAAGCACATGGTTCATGTCAACAGATCATACTAATATTATCATAGACATTTCATGAAAATCCAATTTAGTCCAAAAAAGCATTGATATCGCTGATAGTCATAGTACAACCAACACAAAACAAACAAAAATGCAAATGCAAAACGTGCAGAAGAGAGATGGATATGTGATACGATGAATATATTATATTATATTTTTTTTGCAAATCATACATTCTCTGGTATCTTTTTCTTCTTTTTGGTGTCGATTTAATATAATGCATGGTAAAATTGTATGCAACCACACCACAGATACATACGTAGCCTTGAAACTGTCTAGTCTTATCCAATTTCTGATCTAGCATAGAGCTAGGTAAAAACTTGACGTTTTCTTGCTGAAATGAGCTGATGTATTCTAGATTGTTTTGTCCAGCAAATCCGCCTAAAAATTTTAAATTGCCAAAGAAAAGGTAATATTGAACCGGTTTATGTTCAACATTTTTTAAGCAAAAAATGTATTTGTGGGATACTTGTCTAAAAATGTTTCATACGCATGGATGAATGAATGGAAGTATGAGCCGTATTAGGAGGATGCCAAGAAACTCTATTCGTTTCTCTATAAAAATCATTATTCATCAAAGCAGCAAAAAACATTACTAATATTACCATTATCATATCATCAACAATAGAATGCTATTGATCGACTGACTTTTTTAACATTTAGGAGGACGAATTAATGGTAAAAGTTGACTAGTGGCGGTGGTGACTGTGCATTTTTAGTAAATGCTTCCATATTTAGAGCTCACTCTTTGCAAACCAGTCTATTCACATTACTATTATTATTTCAACTTTTTTTTCCAATGCTGTGCAGCTTACGATAATGATTGCCCACTTGATCATGTCCATTCTTTAATGTACGTACACAGAAGCGTGGTATCCATATAAAATGTGATGCTAATAAAAAAAATGTATTGTTCCACTTGCGATGATAATGATATGAGCATATAACAGTCAGTGCAAGAAAGTATGCAGTTTGCATGCAAGCACCATGTTCTTGACTTGTCACATTTTTATATTTTTTTGCCTCGGCCAGCCAGCTCAACCTGTAACTTTGTTGCTGTGGGAGTAGTTTGGTGATGAAGTGCAAAATGAATAAATGTTCGTTTTGCTGATGTTACCTACACTTATTTCGCAGTGTATGCATATCGCGTCCACCTTCTTTGATTCAACAACTTTATTTACTACTGTGTACAGAAATGATTATCACGGTTATATTTTACAAACGCGATGACACATTCCACGCTGCAATAGGTATACATTTCTTTAAAACTGCATTGGATTAGTTTTTTTTGGTGTGCATGCTCTTGCTACAAAGTATGCTTAAAGGAGATTAAGTAGGTATTTATTATTTATTTTTACTACTTTTTCTTGACTAAATGTGATGTGTGTAATAGTAATGATCATTCCTTATACATTCCAATTTATACCTTTCACAAGTCACTAACTTGACTAAAACTCATATAACGACGATAACAATGACATTCACACTGTCAGAAAGATTGTTGCTGCTGTAGTAATTTGACTGTACACACGTACAGCACATTAAAGTAAATATATGTGTGTAGTTAGTTCATGTAAGTTGGTGTGCGTGGAATATCATGCTTACAATACTTTTATTTGTCGTGTCATTCGTCCTTACAAGTACATGTAAACATGTAGGCAGAAAGAAAGGAAAATGCGCCGGAGGTTTATTTGTCGTTTATTCGTCACTGTAGGTTGAGTTGAGCATTTCAATATCAATGTTCTAGTGCCCTGAGTCAGAAAGTCCTGACTCAAATGCTTTGAAATTGGACATCATCTCCAGTAAAAATCGTGTATTAACCATTTCTTTAAGAAAACTCAAGTGATATTTAAAGAGCACAAAGCAAAACAAAGATCCTCGTTCATCTTTTTTTTTTGCATACACACATTGTATGCGAATATTTATTTCAGTCTATCTTGTTAGATTTTTTTTTGTGGTGCTACACCTTAAAAGTTTTTTTTAAAGTACGCGGAACGTACAAACGTAGCGTAATAACATCATCACTTTTTGTGTAAATGAATCAGCATAAAATCATTATTACTAACCGCAGCAACAAGGTGCTCCACACACAACTACCTCTCTCATTATTCATCTTCTTATAGCTGCTGCTGTAACAACAAGGTAGACGTTATGTGATGTGATTTTAAAGAACGAGAAAAATGTTGGCTGTGTGTGAAATATAATTCTCTTTACTTTGCGCAATGTCATTTTTAAATGCACAAGAGAGTAACAGTGTTTGTGCATGTGTAGAATATAATGTGCTTTAGATTAGATCATGAAGATGCATGGTGCATCATCATCATCAACATGCAATGCTGAGCATGGGTTATGTACATGAAAATACCTTAGTTCTAACTAATATTAATGCCATTATTTTAACGTACCAAAAAGGTACGTTACGTGAACGGTGAACTATTGTAACTGGCAACGTAATGCACGTAATCTTCCTAATCTCCGTTTGAAAACTCAACAAAGTTTCCTCACTATCTATCAGTATCCATTATATTATCTCGCTGCACAAGTAACCAAAAAATAAATGCAATACTGATGATTTTGTGGGATAAAAGACGTTTTCTATAAGTGGAATGAAGTTTGTCCTCTTGTTTTGTGTGAGTGAGCCAATTATACAAATTTTAATGAGAGTGGCAGTGGTTTATGCACTTGTCCAAAGAAAAGTCAGTTGATTAATTTTTTGCTAAATCGCCACTAAAATGCAAAAAATAGATTAAGTAAAGTGACATATGCATATATAGTCATAAAGCAACCAAAACAGATTTTACATGTTGTTTGTTTTCTTTCTAAACTTTGTTCAAGTTGAAATGGCAAAAGGCGTCAAGTGATCTGTGTGGCATACGCCCGTCAGTCAGCTAGACATTGTACAACCTGCGACGTAAAAAATCAAACCTTTTCAACTTATCGGATTACTTTTTTTTATTTTCATATCTGCACACAAAGATAAAAAATGTGACAACATGAAATCCACCACACTGGAATGAAAAATACTTGGGAATGAGGAATGATGATTCATTTTTGCAAGCCTTATTTACATCACAGCAAAGCAACAAAGCAAATCAGTATTGGCAAATACATTTTGCCTGTTTGATTTCGATGAGTATGCTTTTATTGCCATTTATTCTCGTGCTCTTTTCTTTCTTTGCTTAAACGAGCTCAAATGAAATGATTTTCATAGCACCTTACAAAGCTGAGTAATTATTTGGCATTGATGATAGTAACGCGACCGTGCAGTTGGAAATGTGTTTGTATTTGAGGTGATGTACCAGTATAATATGCAACCGTTTCATCATTCCATATAAACCCATCCACCTTCTCGTTTGTACCGTCGTCGTCGTCATCTTTTGCAAACGTTGAGTCAGTCAGATATTATGGATAGAAACACGACAAGACCAAGACGACGTGTTTTTGTTTGTGCCACTCATTCATTCGCATAAAATGCAAGTCCCTTCTTTCTTGTCACTTGTCGTCGTGATCACTTTTGAATCTCTAGCAATCCATAAAATTTGTTTCCTTGTATAGGCACAGAAAAAGTGTGAAAAATTTCTGGAATAATTATATTTGCAGGAGTGAGCTGTCGTCCTGCTGTGGATTTTAATCCCATTAAAAGTGACTAATGTGCACGATTTTCTTGTAGCTCCTTTAATTTCCTAGACTATTTGATTGATTACTTGAGCACAAGTTCGTGCACAATGTCATATGTCAGTGAAAAAGTTCTGGGAAGCAGAAAAAAGTTAATGAGTTTAAAAGGAGTTTTTGTATGTCTGTGTCCAACCAAATAAATGACACACAAGTACATAACAGTGAGCACATGTCAGTTTCTTTTGCTACAGTCCCATCAACTAAATCATGTAGGCATGATTTTCGCAAATTAAATGTGATTTTATGGTTGTACGGTTCTTCCATCATTCATCTCCATTTTGGAAAATTCCAATAAACACCTTATTTTCTCATTTGTGAATGCAAGTTGCAAAATTTGCCCATGCGAGTATATTTTAACAAACCATGACGATGATGATATAAGTGATGATTGTGATGGTAATCCTACACAATTAACTTTTATCCCGGAGAGCTGCAATAAAAATTGTATAAGCTTTATAAGGACAACAATGTAATCTTGATCATCTTGTTGTCACTGTGTTAAACAAAATACCGGCTCATCAGTCCCAGCAAGTGAACATTTATAATATGGAAAGTTATTATGGTAACAGTAACGATGGCTTTCCGGAGGGCCATCATCTTTCAGGTGCTTATGGTGGAAGCATTAGTGACGAAATCAGAGGATCAGAAATGAATTCAAAGTATTATGGTGGCGGTGATAATGATGATGATAAAATAGAGTTTCAAGTTGAAGCTGACATTGTAAACTCTGATGAAATTGGTAGTGATAATCACTGCAACCTCCATCTGGCAAATTCAAAACATCTGCCTTCACCACCACCAGATGAAGAATACAATAGCAGTGATGACAGTGACATTGGAGCGGAGAAGATGAGTAAAGTGCATCAGAGTAAAATTGGAGTCGATGACCTGAATGATACAGATGCACTACGACTGATTTCACACGGTTCTCCCCCACGTTGTAGCCCGCCACCTGTACCAGTGGAAGATGAGTTTGCAGAAGATGAGAAGAATAGCAGTAGAAGCCACAGTAATTTTCAGGTTTCCACGGATGGAAAAGCATTTGAAGAAGCAGGTATAAAAATACGAAATGTCATCATTTTCTCCTCCGTGAGAACACGTTCTTCTTGCAGGGATTATTATTATCTAGTACATTTGCTAAGGTAAATTCGGATAGTTACTGACGATATGATAATGGTTTTTATGTTTGCTCTCTGTTCTGTGGATGTTATAATATTATGTACTTTAATGTTGCTGTTGTGGTCTGATCCGCCAGCATGAACAAATATCAAATTTTAAACTGCTAAAAAATGCTACCAAATATCACATCACGTAGAGTCGAAAGCGTTGATTGTGGTACTGATATTGTCTCTCACCTCTTGTGGTTTCACTTTCGGTTCATTTACTTGCTCGTAACTCGATTTTTCAACAATGCAAATATTCACCAAAATGGCTAACGATGTACCTACAAATGTTTTATTATACCTTGGTAACAGTGAATGGTGCTGATACAGAGTGGTCCTTCTTTCATGAGCACCTAGGTAACAAGGCAACTCTTGTGCGAAATATTTTAGTTGCGCATATTATATTTATGTAAAATGTATCCATTGCATAAGAAAAGTATCGTGGTAGAAAGCACCTGTCGTTACTTCTTGCAGAAAAACTTGATCATTGGCAGATAATAATGCTACAAGTTTTTGTCAAAATTTATGACACTTGACACTATTTCAAGCATGGTAACAGCCTTTTTGTTTTCCAGGAGATAATATAATATTGATGTTTGTTATGGGAAGTGAAAAGATTTTTTTTCGCTGCAAAAAAATTGCTGTAAATAAAGATATTCACGGGGTTTGAACACAAATAATCGCACCGTCAGTAAATCTTTCATGTAATCACAAGTCATGCATGACTAATACCAGCCAACCATTTCGATTCTCAACAAAGCACTAAATTGAGCAAAGAGCAAAAATAATGTAGCATTCTTTTCAAACTCTCTCATCGCATCAGTCATCGCATCTGTTTGTCAAAATGTAAATGGCACACTGTAGTTCTTACAACAATCAAAGGGGTCAAGCGTCAAACCGATTTCTGCTTTTTATGTGATTTATAAAAGCACGCCGTTCTACTTACTTCCTATTTCCTGCTTTATTCTCGCTGAACCATCATCTAAAATAGACAGAGAGAAGCAAGCAAACGATTTCTTTATTCTATATGTTTTGAACAGCAAACAAAACAGTTATTGTTTGTTTTACTTGAATTTCGAACCATGTTCAGTTGAACGTATAATTACGGGATATAGTATTATTTCGTATTGTTTGCCCTGATTGTATGACTTTTTTTTTGTAATGATAGTTTTGTTTGGTGAAGACACAAAACTAAACAACGTCTGTTTGTTTCTGACGATTGTGGTTCTTCAAATCAATTCATATTATGCATATGTGTTGCTTTTCGTGTACGGTTCAAATGATTTATGCTGCGTGTCACAAAACGAAATATTTCGTTAATTTGTGTACTTTTGCATGACTGTTGTGTTGCCAAGTACTACGTGTTTATCAACCAGAAAAGCATTTCCAGATTCTGCATTACTTACTATTGGCAACACAATCCACACATAACGGCGCGTCTCTAAATTACAACTTGAAGAATGATTCAAATTTGCAATCAGGTGAAGGTTATTTTTTACCTGCGTAATAACTCAGCTCCGTTTCTTGACATGCTACGGTTACATATATGCATTCGCTCAGCATAATAATTTACGTGTTATTAAAGTAAAAGAAACGACAAAAACTAAAGAAAACCACACACATGCATGCCCATGCAATCATTAATTTGGCTAATTTTTACATGACTTGACTTGTAGCCCAAAAAGAAAGAAGGAAGAAGAAACTCGACAAAAAAAGTGCTCTGTCTATCTGTATTCGTGTGTGTGAGCGTGCATGAATGCAGTTTGATAATGGATAGATGGATAATTCTTTTTTTATATTTGCTTAATGCAAATTTATTCCGTTTTGGTTTTACTATGACAACAACAGATTGACTAACAAGATTAGAACATGATAATACCGATGTTGCGGTGTGCAATTCACATATTGGTTGTTCAGTTATCGTGATCATGCATAAAAATAAGTACACATTAACTCTAAACTAGCTTACTACAGCGCAAAAAAATATAGTACACTCTTTATGCTAAATATTTAATATTATAATTGGCTCTTGTTTTTGCTTTGATACATCCGTGTCTATTATTCACTTATCTATTTCTATTGGCTGATTTTTGACTCATTAGAACATAACAGTATAAGCATGACATGACATAGGTATATTTTGTTGAAAAACAGAGAATTTTGCTTGTGAATCGTTTTTATTGTACTCATTTCATATTTATTGGCATTATTTAATCAAATCGTACATAGCTTTTAGATATACGTAGTATTTTATATGGTCATGTATAACATGTATTATTACTACTACAATTACTGCATAGACCTGCATACTAGAATGAGGCATGTTGCCTGTACGACCTTCTGCTTCTCTTCTCAACAATGATAACTCTTGCCTTGCAAATCGAACGCTACATCATGACACGACGCTATCATAATATACAAAATAGTATATAGCAGTATCTTCACATTGCATAAAATATTATAATTGAATAATTCCTATCTGCAAGTAGGGGTTACATCAAAGATATATTCAACATTGGCGTCTTATAATAGAATAAAGGCTGGGACATCAATCAATGTAAGTTTTGCACTTGTGTTTTATGAGTAGTACAAAAGATTTTTTTTTCACTTCATATTGCCATACTGCATTAGAATAAAGGCTGGGACATCAATCAATGTAAGTTTTGCACTTGTGTTTTATGAGTAGTACAAAAGATTTTTTTTTCATTTCATTTCATATTGCCATACTGCAGAACGCGTTTGCAGTAAATGAATAAAAATGCGTGCAACCAGTTTTCATGTGGAACAAAATATGAGAGAGTGAATTACAAAAGAATTAAATCATTGCTGCTACCAATTAGGCGTGTATATTGTGATTGTAGCAATAGTAGTTAATCTCAGGTGTAATAATAATAATCTACACCAGAGGCAGATTATAGAAAATGTATTTTTGTACTGAATTCCTTCACTGATTTGAACTTACCTGCTGCTCTGCTGCATATTTTTGTTGAGTTTAAATTCTTTGGCTGCCTACTATTCACAATTCCAACAGTATATTATTATTGCACCTACTGATCTGCACAGGTATTTACAAGGTGTATGATTTGAGGTATAAAATGTAGCATTTTTATTCGCAATAAAATTTTATGTTCATGCCAGTTTATCGTGTTTATTGTTGGGCCATTATTGTAGGCTTGGCTCAGGTGTACAATGTACATCACGGATTTACGATTATGCTACAGCAGAGAACACCACTTCCACACAATGTAGAATGTTATTTTTAACAAAAATCTGTCTTATTTTTTTATAAAACAGTTTGTTATGATGTTTTTATGTTTTACACACTAAAGCAGCATCAGATCACCACAAAACACATCATCATTCAATTCCCCCTGCTAAACATGCATAATAAAATGTGTGTTCATGTTGATATCATCATGCACTATATTATTTTCCGGTTGTGTTAATCACAATTCTTATTGTGATGATGTTGATATGTTGCTGAAGTCGACGAGAGCCATTTAGATTTCAAGACAGCAGCAGCTACGGAATACTAGCTTTATAATCAATTTCAGAGAGAGAGGAGAAGGATAATATGCAGAAATCGAGATATTTTTACAGGTGCACTGTGTAGCACTAAAACACTTTTGTTTACTTGAGTTGTTGTAAAAGTAGGTGTTCCGGTTAGTAGTATATTGTACAGAAAAGGCATGCCATGCCAAGCCATGCACCATGAACCTTTTGACTTCTCTTGAAATATTTTTTTTTTAAATTGCGTCCACATGTGTCGTACGTATTTCTACTTCCTTTTGTTATTTTACTGTTGCTCGTTTAATGCTGTGGACTTACTATTAATAAATATTAAGCAGTATTTATTTTAGTGAGAAATTAAAATTAGCTTGGTTAATGCTGTTTTTTATTCTCTGCGTATGTTCCTCCCATTTCATTAAAAATTTGTCGTGTAAAAACTTGAAAGAGCTGATAATTATCTCTGACGCTGTGTGTTTGTGAGTGTGTCAATGATAAGTACATTATACCAAGTCTGGTAATTAATTCAGATGATTTAATATTCACTACTTTGTCTGAAAAAATAATAAACTAAAACATATTGACGCCCGTAAGTTCCGGGATGTGATACAGTTTTCTTTTATCGTTTACGGGACATGGTATACCAAACTCATGATACTAATTTTGGTGAAAATGGAGCATAGCACAAGGTTATTATTACTATGTGGTGCATTAGTTTCATTTTATTATTCACAAGTCGTTGCAAATTTAGTGCTTTAGCTTCGTTTTTGTGCGTCATTTACAGTCGTTCCTTGTCACTCAAGTAATTTGTGTGTTTCGTTGCATGTGTGCGATTCGATTGCTTATAATATTGTGAATCAACCAAAATCAAACCATCAGACGACCCCCAACAACCACTTATTTTTTTTCTATACATACTAGTTTTGCCCGCATACTGAATGAAATGGAGCCATACACGCATTCGTCATAACATGATCACTACCATGTACTTTGACAATTCTTTGATGTTACAACAGATTTGTTGTGCTTCAATTTAAATTGCACTAGAGAAAACTTTACAATAAGCCAAAATATTCTTCTTCTTTTTTTCTCTTACTCTATAGCTGTTCAAGAAAGTTTTGGAATATCATTTTGGATTTATTATAGAAATATGAGAAATGGTTGTTTGCCTGAAGTTGTCTGATTGAAATCATTCGATGAATGGCTCATTTCAGTTGAGTTGTGCAGTGCAAGAGTCTTTTTGAAAAGATGAAGAAATTGGAGCATCTTCTTCATTTTGTGCTGTGCTGTTATTCATCATGGGAAAAAGAATGATTAACTGTGAAACAACTTTCAAAACAAATTATCGTCATAACATAATTCAAAGTGATGTATGACCATTAATGCTCTGTCATTCCTTCATTCCACGCACGTGACATCGCCTTAATAGTAGTGAAGGCAAGCAAAAAGATGTGATGTGATGGGAGCCTACTTGTGCGTTATGTCAAAGTGAATGTAACCAAATCACAAACTGTGCTTTTATTCTCGTTGCTCTTGAGAATTTCTTTTCGATTGAAAAGCTGAGGAATCGTTGGGGTGCTTTGATTTCGTTTGCGTTAGCTCAAGAATCATCTTCAACCCCATATATCACTCTCGTTACCATTGCCACCACCACACCACATCACCAAATATGTTGCAATCCTCTCAACTCATTCTTGAAATTCTTCGTCAAAGTGAGTAGAGTATCGTGGCCGTGTGTCATTCTATTCTTGAACAAAAAAAAAATATTGCAATAAATTATTTTATTTTCGCAGCTGTCGAACAAAGCAACTTGAGTAATTGAGAAAATATAAGAAGGACACAATATTCGCACTCGTGATATCCATCTCCTTGTTAATTATTTTTTGATGATGATATGCTTTTACTTGCGTAGATGACTAACTTTCTTAAAGAAGAAGATCAATTAGCAAGTTCATATTAATATTGCTACATACGTATATAGATAAGTATACAGAGATGGCTGCTACATGCCTACATGACCATCAATATTTAATGTCTGTTTGATTGCAGTGGAGCGTGAAACAGTCTATAATTATGTCATATTAGTTCAGACTACCTGTGCACAGGTCAGCAGTGATCATGAGTTTGAGAGTAAATTATTATATGGTTGTTTTTTTTTTAAAGTTGCATCAGCAACAGCATTCGATTCAATTTCAATTTAGTTCAGGGCAAGATAGCAGGACTGCAACCGTTTGAATAAAAAAAAAATACTCAGAAAATGATAACAGCAGATCATATAACATTCTTTAAATGATTTAATTTGAAGATGAAAAAGAAGAGTTGCATCATTAGTACCATGGTTACCAGACACAGTTGGGAATTGGGAGCAGCGCACGCTTTTTAGGTGTTTTTATTTTATGCAGTTGGATAACCACAGTAAAAAGGGCTTTTTCTACACGTTTCTATGGCTTCACGCTGGCATCAAGTAAATTATCATAATGATAACAGCAAAATATGTGCAGGAGAGCGCCAAAGATGAGATGAGCAATAATCCTAACGTTCAATTGTGCCTCTCATTGATATTCTCATTTTTACCACTACTTTGTTACGATTGTTGCCAACGAACCATTTTAGTACAATTTATTTTATTATCGAGCAGTGCTGGCTATCAGTATAGAATAAATTTATTAAGTTTCAGAACAACAACTTTGTATTGTTGTAAGCATTCAATTAGGGATGCGTGGGAGGAAGGACGTGTTTTGTTACTGTTAACTTGATGATGATACGGGATAAATAGTGGGCCAGTGGAAATCGATAGTTGAGCTGAAAGTGAAGAATAATATGACTTTTTGTGTTTTTCGTCTTTTTCCATTTCACTATGATGATGACAATTACTACAGACCCTTTTATGAAATGTATTACTTTACGGCAAGTGAGAGCACTGGGACTCTGGTAACTTATTGTCGTCTGTCAGACATCATCATGCATGCCAACTTCCATTTAGAATTTTTTCGTTCATGTCAGCCACTTTTCAAATTATATTGAGCTAGTGAATATTCATTCATTCCCGTTCGCTTTTTTGAAATGCAAAGCACTTTGTACTGCTTTAAAAATAGTGTTAGCTCTTTATACTTTTGTCAAAAAGACACACAAGATGACAGATATTTTTTCAGTGAGGTACATAATTTACATTCATGAAGTAAAAAAGGATGCTCAATGCTCATCTGGTTTTAACCGCCTGCGTCTGTTCAATATCATCGAAACTGAAAGTAATACACTGTAAATTTGATGCACGCACTACTCGGCTATCATGTAGGTATTATGGATATATTTACCTAAATATGCCCTATTTTTGTAGCAACAATTGCTTTCAAAAGTATAGGTTAGTATGAAAAAGCAATAAACCTACATTTTTGCACCGTTCTTCATTTCACGAAAAAAAACCCAAAGAAACGAAAACTCTACCAAATAATATTATGCATTTTACCTCAAATTATGCGTAATTTATGTAATTCGCAACAATCGCAACTCTTATCATGAAAATACATAGCAAGGAGAATCACAACAATGTTCGTGAATAAACGTGGGCGTACTCGGAGTGATCACGCATTGTGAACGAGCAGATTCAGTTGCTGATTGATTGTATTTACGGAAGGAAGACAATTTAGTGGTGCATTTTCCCAAGTCATTCATACTCTCCACTGGCAACTTGTATTGTTTGAAATTTTGGGTTACACAACGTCGGTGGTAAATTAAATTAGGCATTTTTAATACGCGGGAGGGAGGAAACTTTCGGTACTTGCATTCTGAACATTATGCAAAAGTTTGAGTGTGAGCCAGTAAGCAGAAAATGATTTTTTTAACAATAATAATAACTTGAGTAATTTCTATTATGTAATACATATCATATAGTTTACTTCTCATTATGTTACCCACACCGGCTGCCCAATGCTCATACTTTGTCAATTTACAGACTTATGCTCACTTCACACACTTTAAAGATAGGAAGCTCAATTTTAACACTAACTAACTCAGCGGACGTATGCGTTCGGTATTACCATGCAACTTACGTAACTTTAAAATACATTTAAGATGTAACTAACAAAATCTGTTCATCTTAGGTAATCATTAAGCTGATTTTTTGAATCACTCCATAATTAGTAATGTTGAAAAAATGTAATTTCAAAAAATGTGCAATTACCAATTCCCCTTACATTATTTATAAAATTTGTACATGCCACGGGCGGGGTGGAGTTCTCAATTCAAATTCAGATAAGCTCGACGTGACTCTCGATTACGTACATTGTAAGTTGATAGATGTTCGTTAAAACTGCCTTTATTATTTTCGACGTTTGCCAGTAATAACTCATTATTGTAATTTTAAATTTTTGGCTCAAATTCATAATACAATTTTTATTATCACCACCCAAAGCTCTGAATTATGGTTATCAGTAGATTGTGTTACCCATGTACTTCTGTTTTTGTATTACTAATCCAACTTCCGCATGGCAACTCATTCATCTATTGTTTATTGATTCAAATTAAAAATCACCTGCTCAATCGAACCAAACAGAAAAGTTTTTTAAATTTTTATCGTCATTTTATGACTCTGTTGTTAACGTAAATACGATTTATGAAAGGCTGTGGCGCATTATATTGTTAACTCATTCCTTAGAAAATTGTGAGTTGTTCCCAATTTTTAAAACATTAATTTTCTTGTTTTCGTAAAGCTGTATGCAATTAATTTTCTTCTTTGTAATGAAGATCCTTTTAATTTCAGTTTTATTGCGTATGTGTCTTTAAATTTTGGCATGGTCACACGAAAGGAGTGAGAGTCTCTCTAATAATTATTCTATTTTGCTACTGAAATGCATAGGGCGAGAGAATAAACAGAAGCAGCAAATCTTATCACATCCCAACACTTTTTTTTCTCTAGTCCTTCTGGGATTTAAGATCAAAGGTCAGGTAGCCATTAATCGTCCTCATGAAAACCATTATTATTATCATGACTATATATATTTTCAACTCAACGTTCATCTACTATAGCCCTCCTTCAAACTAGAAGTAACAAAAAAATGAACAAATTGAACTAGAAATTACCTGCATTTACAGCTTTAGAACAGAATTATCTGAAAGGCGTGCGTAAACATGATGAAGTAGGTATAAGCTTCAACGAAAAAAATATTGTGAAAGAGTGAGATGTAAAATGAAAATGGTTACATGAGCAACGGTACCCTAACAACAGGTTAGATTCTTTTTGGCAAGGAAATGGATTTTCTAGAAAATGTAGAAAATAAAATTGTGAATTGCAGGAAGGAAACTATAAATTCTATGAAATAAGCAGATCTCTTTACTTTATTTACAATGGTGATCATACTGTTTTAGAATAAAGGCTCTAAGTTGTGGAAAAATATTTTGTTTTATGACGCAAGTTTATTAGTAAAAAAACATAAGATGTGTGCGTAACATAACCGGTAATCTACTAACAGGATGATGATTATGCACAATCACAATCCAATTTCATTCCCCACTTCCGTATTATTGGACAAACAGTATGCACAACGAAAAAAGATTTGCCTTTACGATTGTCGAGGCACATTCTTTAACTAATACGCTGGTTAAATGGTACTCAAAAATTGCGTGTGTGCAATGTGCATGTGCAACACGGTATTGTAGTAATATGTGGTTATACAATGCAATAAATGCAAGGACATCTTTTCATGTACGCTTGACAAATGACGAGCATCTTTAGATCAGATCAGAGACTAGTACTCTTTGATTTTTTTTATCATACTGTGCAAAATGACAAAGTGGGCTAGTTGAGATGCATTAAAAAAATAAAACAAAATTTACAACTGCTAACAATTATTATTTTGCCATGTTGCGAAAAAATGATCGTTATAAAATGCATGACAAGACAACTGTAAAAATTAACTGCAATTGTGCATGCGTGTTTTTATGTCATTTAATCTTTATACCTATTCATCTCCCTTGTCACGACAAACACGAACAATTACATGCATGATCATCATCATGATAATACGGATAATGAATGCAGGAAAATTATTTTATTTCCTTTCACTCATTCAATACCTGAGAAGATAATCGCAGTGTTATAGGCTTATCATTGACACGTTTAATACTTCAAGCCAACCATGTAACGGCTACAGACTGTGTAGTGCTTAAGATATGGTTGATATCAATATATTGTGAATACGTCAGAAGAATACTTAATTGTTTCTAGCACCCTGCCATATATTATTATAAGGCAGAGAACGGTCGCCAACTTGAAAGCACTACAAAATTTGTAGTACAAATCTAAACCAAGCACCTAAATATTGAACAAATCGCTTATAAAAGCAATGATATAGTCAGATGTTATCTTCACTTTCCTTAAACCTCGGTTAATCTGCCTAAAATCTAATTTTCGTCATTGCTGAATTAAATTTACACTTTTGACTCTACGATGTCGTTTTTTTGTTCTCTTTTGATGTTTTAGAACCATCAACAACGGACACATCATTTCCAATCAGCTCCCAAGAGAGAACCATGGACAGTTCCATTGAGGTACTTCATCATCAGTACATACCACCAACTTTCTCCAGGCTTCCACCTGATGGCGACGAGTTTCCTAATAGTTGGTCAGACGAGCCAAGGAAAGTTTACCGGAGTGAGTTGAACCTGAAATCTGCAGAGGTAGAGCCAGAAGGTGCCCCGCCTCCGTTACCTACCACAGGACCTCCAGTAGACGACTTTTCGTCTTCTCCTCAACCAGCAGATCAGCATCCCCCACTTCCTGCGTCAATGCCACCTTTGCCTCCAAAAACAATCGCAAGTCGACAAAGCAGTATAGATGATAAACGAAAACTATTTGAACCGTACTCTTCGACAGCAATAAACAACAGTAACCTAAGCGGCGGCAACAAGCCTCCTCTCCAGTACCGCAACAGTGCCAGTGGTGCGTCCAGCATAAACAGCACACACAGTAGTACACACAGTACCTCTTCATCCCCTACCATGCCCAGGTCTACACCGCTATTGACTGCAGAGCCCAGCAAAAAGAGCGTCAGGGATAAAATCGCCATGTTCTCCAACCGAACGAACAATGCAGTGACGACCGAGGATTGTACGGATTACAGTATGAAACCACCAACTGGAGCAATGATCACGTCTAGTCTAAAAAAATCAAATCTCCATCCAAATGGCTCGCCAATCAGCCGCAGCTCTGACAATATTTTACAAGGACTGGCCATGTCAACGTCATCCTCTTCCATTGTTCCATCCAACGAAAGCGGTGTCAACGGTGGTGCCTACATCAGAGGTCCATTTAACACCATGTCGAAGATCAACAGAAGTTCGCTAGACATTAGCTCCGCTGCAACCGTCAATAACTCAACTGCAGTTCGAAAAGGCTCAGTGGACACTGGTACGACATTCAACACCAAGCCCAGTCCTTTCTATACTCCAGAAAATGGAACCACTGTGGAACTCAGAAGCAGTACTCTGGGCAGAGGAACCACAGCCTCCAACAGCAAGTATCCCTATGAAAACGGAGTGATGTCGAATGGGAATGCGGTTCTTTACGAAAGATCCCAAAGTATGATTGATGTGGTGGGTGGACCCAGCTCATCTGGAGGAGGAAATACTACTTCAAATAACAATAATTTCAGAAATAGTTACCACACAGAGTCGACCATTTCAGTAAACCAGAATGGAAGATACAGCACGTCATCCACAACAATGATAACCAACGGAACAGCAAGCCTTCAGCGGTCATCCGGAAACACAGCAGCAAGCAGTATTATGGAGCAGAGGAGAAAGTGTATGACGAAGCTGAGAGGTCTCGTGATTCCGGATGTTCCTCCGGCTACAGTTGTGGCACATGTTTCCTCCAGTAACCCAGCCAGTGTGGTGGATTTACCAACAATTATTAGCAAAGACGCGCCGGTAATCCTCCCACCCACAGTTTTCAGCGCCACCCATAAATCAAGTGGGTTGACATCCCGAAGCCTGATTTCCAGGTCGGAAAGTCTCGAGGGGATATCATCATCGGATGACAACAGCAGCAGCATAACACTTTCTTCCAACTCCTCGACAGTTATATCTGCCGCCACCGTAACCAACAGTGCCAAACCTAGAGAAGACTCTTCTTCAGACACGCTACCTGACTGGAAAACTTCCAGCTCAAATGCCTTACCAAAATATTCGCCAGCTTTTAAACGAAGGAGCTTGACCGCTTACCAGGCATCCTCCACTAACAACAAATCCAGCGTCTCCTCAATACTGACCACTGCGCCACAGCCTTTCAAGCCACAACAGATTTCCAGCAGCATGAATGCCAATACAACACCAGAGCCAAAAAGTTTGGAAAGTTTAACATCACCCCGATCAGACTCCAGCTTTGAATTCTCTGGAAGCTCCAGTGACAACAAAATGAAGATGCCGACTGCTCCAACTCAACCAACTCCAATGAAACGCACGAGTGCATTAGTCCCCACCCCAACCAGTCCCTCCAGTGTCACAGAAGAAAAGAACCAAGAAAAGGTGACACCAAGCAGCAAGCCACAGCAGCAACAAAACAACGCCACCGTGCCTAGCAAAACGAAACTGGATGACAGCGATAATGACTCGGCTGTTAGTTCTAGCCGTTCTTCCATTTCGCACGGCCTTTCTCCTCCCAATAGCCCAACACCTGGGGAATCGTCTACGACACCCGACCCCGATTCCGGAGGAAATACAAACAGCCGTGGTGAAGAGGAA